>JANRMT010062848.1:16068546-16097798 GCA_026402145.1 Polypterus bichir lapradei | reverse complement strand
TGCCAAATTTCAGCCTTCTACCTACACGGGAAGTTGGAGAATTAGTGATGAGTCAGTCAGTCAGTCAGTCAGTCAGTCAGTCAGTCAGTCAGTGAGTGAGGGCTTTGCCTTTTATTAGTATAGATAGAGTCGATTACATTGAATATAGCTGATTTTGTGACATAAAAAACCAACAAGTAATGATGTGAAAATAACCTAAAAATGTGAGGACACGATTTTAATAAAAACTGAAAATTGCATATCTTCAATAATCTCTGTTGAAGAAACAGTTGCCAGAGTGCAGGAGTTCACCTGCTGTTTCTCGTTTGCATTTTGTGATGTGAATGAAGCAAACATTATTGAAGCACATATCCTTGAATGTGTCAGGCAGTAGTGTTTTAAAAACATAAGTCAGCTCATTCAGTATCTGACTTTGATCACCTGTGATTGCACTTTTTTCTCAGCCTACTGTAGATTTTATTTAGTACCTCTCCGGATCCTGTAACAGTATTATCTTGTAAGTAAATAATGTGGAAATGACAACTAACAATGAAAGTTCATTCCAAATGTATGCATTGTCATAGAAATAATGGTGTCTCATACTCTTCCTTCCTTCAACAGAACATACTGATTCTAATCATTCAGGCATCATGAGTGGCCCTTCCACTGTGATGGCTCTGCTCACTGTTGTCGACACGTTACAGCTGGCTAAAGCTATCAACATTTCATCTGTCCTCACCCTTCTACATCTCTTTTCCACCTTCCACAGTCAACCACCAGACTCTCATAGCCACCTTGGCATCACTGTGATGGCCCTCAGGTGATTTAAGCCCTGCCTCTTTGGCACATTCAACAGTGCGTCTCTGCAAGAGCAGATGTCAAGGATGAACCAGGCAAACATGGTGGTGCCCTAAGAATCAGTGCCGAGTTCTGTCCTCTTCTGTCTATACACCTCTTCACTTGGCCCCTCATGGGTTCTCATATCAGCACGGAGTCAAGAATATGCACTTGTACCTGTCATTCCCTCCAGAGGACCATATGGTGTCAGCTAGAGTCTCTGCATTCCTCGCTCTGCAACCAGTATGAAGTAGCACCTTCTGCATGTCAAAGGCGGACCTTCTTGATACGCTTGTTCGTCTATTTATTCAGCACCCCAGCTCTGTTCTGCTTGGCTGACTATTACTAACACCTGCCAACTCTGTACACAACCTTACAGTAGCAATCGATGACCAGCTGTCTTTCACTGACCATACTGTAACTGTGTCTCTGTCTTCCAGATTCACTCTGTGCAAAATCCACAAGATCAGAATGTATCTAATGGATTATGCAGCACAATTCCTAGTCCATGCTTTGGTCTTGTCACATCTGGACTATTGAAACTCTTTGCTGGCAGGAGCACCTTCACGTGTCATAAAGCTTCTGCAGATGATTCAAAATGTGGTGGCATGTCTGGTGTTCAACCAGTTAAGATGGGCAGATGTTACTTCTCTTTTCAGAACCCTGTACATTAGTTTGTTGTAGCAGCACATGTTAAGTTCATATCCTTGAAGCTTGCCTACAGAGTAGTCAATGGATCATCTCCTACATACAGTGTATATTGAAACACTTATGAGGTCCTAAAATCCTTCTTGCCCACTCAGATGTACTGATGAATGGCATCTTATTTTGACAACCTTCAATCTATACTCTTTTTCATTTGTTACTCGTATCTGTTGGAATGATCTTTCCAGCACCCTTCAAAATTCTGCCTTGCTCAATGTGTTTAAGAAGCATTTGAAGACTCTCATGTTTAGTAAATGTCTAACTGATAATGGCTATGATAGGTTTTTGTAATCAATTAAGTGTAACTAGCTTGCATTTTGTTCTGAGCTCCTCACTTGTGATCGTTAATTTTGTAACCTTGTGCTGTAACGCTTGGTTGTAAACACTGTTTACTTGATTATGTTAACCTGGTTTTTATAAGTCGCCTTGGATAAGCAAGTTGCTAAGCAAATAAATGTAAATGGTAAATCTTTTAATAAAAAAAAAATATTTCGATTACACTACACCTAATGTGAAGCACAAATGCATACTGGGTCATGTCAGCGACAGCTACTGATATAATCATTTCTCACTATTTTAAAGAAGTATGCTGTTTTCAAACTGAGGCACTCAGAATATATAAACAGTGGATGATCTAAGAAAAATTCAGTAGAATCAATTTGTACATTGCACATAGAGGAATATTGTAACTTAAAAATGTAACAGATTGTCTGACTTGCATTAATGCAACAGGAAAGAGTGGAAATGGTGTGGCACAAGACAGGTGCAGGGCCTGATGAGGCCATAAGAGAAATCAAAAGGGAGACTGCAAAACCCAGACTGATAATGAAGGTATAGATCTATGGGTCAGTGAGACAAGAGGAATTCCTCTTTTTCACTGAGGTACCTGGGGCACCAGTGAGGGACAGAGAGAGAGAGAGAGAGAGAGAAAGAGAGAGACCAAGATAGAGAAAGAGGAAGAGTGGTCTTTGACAAAGAACTAATAAATGGAAAGATTTTTGTCCTGGACATTAAAAACCTAAGGGAGTTTCAGAACAGGAAAGTAGGCCTGCTGGCTTGCAGGAAAAGTTTATTGTAACATTTTGCCAACTCTTCTGACATAATTAAATCAATATTATATTATTGAGTTGAAACAATATTACACTTTTATAATCCAAAAAGTGCAGCACTTATTCTTCCACAACTGCCTACTCTGCATGCTACAGGTGGGCATCGACAATCTGTCTATTAAAAAAAAAAAACACAAATAGGTGTTGAATCACTCCAGGACCAACTGCAGGATCCTGATTGGATGCAGCAGTAGCCCCATAAGCCATACTAATTTAAGCACATGCCCCATACTTGCTTACCATTGGGCCAGTGGTGGAGACCTGTCAGTCAGACATGCAAGCAAATAACTTCAGCTTGAACAAGAAACTAAGAGGTCCACTGGTATAAGTCCACAAAGCACATTTAGGCAGTTTTGACAAGCTCCCATAAGCTTGATCATGATTCTTGTTATTATAGACCCTCAGTCTGAGGATTATTGTGAGAAATAAATATAACAACCTGAAGATGATGACTAACATGAGACAAGAATCGCAGTAACAACAAACCAGGGTCATAACTAAAAGAGACAAATAAACAGGTAACCAAATTAGTAAATCAGTAGTCAAAGAAAGAAAGGAGTTCAAAAAACAGAAACAAAACCTGATACTCGTGCCTACTTATTTTTAAGCTATTGCTAATGATGTTTGTGCAGTTTTGGCGATTTGCTTTTGTTTTTCTGTTTTGCTTATTTTTTATTGTAGATACAGTAGTGTCACCGCATCGAAATTTTCAGTTTCCATTATGTTTGCAGGAAGTGCTATTTGGTGTGGCCTTATCATAGGCATATCCATTTTATTGACTGTTGAGTCACATTCATTGCTAGTCACACGACTTAATGATATTACTTCATTTTTTCCTGTGTAAGATGGGCCCTACCTTTAGAAGCTTTTTCTCCAGGCTTTCCTTTATGATTCCCACAAAATTCAGTTGTCAAAGTATATCACTTTCAAGTGACAAAAGTGTTAGCCTGTGTAGCTAATGGTAAGTAAAGCAGGATCAAGCAATGTGTACCAAAAGAAATCTCTCAGTCCAAAAAAGGTTAGTTTTAAAAATGTTTAGTGAAAATTCAAAGCAAACAATCCACACAAGAACAGAGAAAAGTTGTTACACATGTGGAATAAAAGGCAAAAGAAGGAAAAATGTTTCTTCTTGTTAAACATCAATTGTTTCTACACTTAAGGACGAGTTATTTCTGTATGCTTTACTTCGCATTCAGTACGTTCTAAACGTACAGCTCTACACATAAAACTGAGAACGATAAGGTATGATTTGAAACTGTGCCTTCCATGCCTTACCTACAGCAAGGCAGGTCACTAACTGAGACTAATCTATGGTCAGAGGGACAAGAAATAGTTAGAATATACCAATTCAATTCAGCGTGTGGGGGTTATAACCACCTCCAATATGCTATGCACTAATTTACAGAAAAACATTTAATTTAACTAAGAAAATACTTCTCTCAACTTAGCATGACCTAAATAACTGGCAAATGGCTCTTTACATGTTTGTCATTTTTTTCCTGTTACATTGTAGATTTCAGCCTATTTTTAACTAAAGTCCAATTTGAAAAAGTACATTCTCCATTGGAATCAGTGACAGGTAATCAAGAATAGATTGTAAACAGAAATCAACCCTGGACTTTTGTCCATACTGGCCTACTGCAATCAGCCAGCCACCAGCCACCCTTGTACTTCCCGTCAGTGTGTGTACACAGTATACTCCCTATTGGTTGGTAAATAAAATAGTAAAGTATACTGACTAACTTCAAAGCGCAGGCTGTACACATACTGCTGTGTCCCCCTGGTTCGGATACTCGTACTGTACAGCTATGTTGACATCCTGCATCTCACCAGCGATACTGTGCTGCTCTGCAGATGCTGCCCTTTGCTGAGTCTTGACAAAAAATGAGAACGTGTGAGAGTATCACATGGGAGAAATTAGGCTCTAGTCCTGTCTCAACCTTGATTCGGTACTTGGTATCCAATTTTATCTTCACTCCACATGTGTTTGAAAGTTGGTGTCCTTGTAACATAAATTTTGAAACTGTTTAGAATGTTAGAATGTTAGCTACATTTAACTAGAGGAATAAAAACTTGTTGAACACTAGACGCTAATACCGTGTACTTAATCTTTCAAGCTACCCTTTACCACTGTGGTTACAGCTTAATAAATCAGTTACTATTAATTTCAGTATTCTGATGAACTGCTTTGGGTTTCGTAAGTACTCATAGTGAACAGGCTGCTAAGCTGACCATTTCTACACACTCACTCCACTGCAGTCACTCACTTATAAATCACTGACTTGGTTACAAATTTCTAGATGTTATTGGAGAGCCTTAAATTATTTTTATGATTATTCCTAGCATGCTCATGATCTGGTTTTGGTTATTTTGTTACTCTGACTTTCTCACAACAAACCTCAGCATGTTTTCAGACTTTTCTTTTCACTTGTATCTCTGTCTTCAATGTACTGATCCACTGTGCTTTTTGGGACAATGCATTTTTCCTTGGGGTGTAATAACTATTAATACTCTTTGTGAGGACAAAAACTTTTATTCTATGTTAATTAGTGTTCCCTAATTTTAATTCTTATTTATTTTTTATTTTTTCTATTTCTCCCCCCCCCTTAATTCTTTGGATTTTTGTTTATCATTAGCTGAGCTTTCAAAGTAGCAACTTCCTTTTAATATATGACATGCCTTATGGAAACAGTAGTATTTCAGTAGTGGCATTAAGTTTATTGGATTAACAGAAAATATGCAATATGCATCATAATAAAATTAGACAGGTGCATAAATCTGGGCACCCCAACAGAGATATTACATCAATACTTAGTTGAGCCTCTTTTTGCAAACATAACAGTCTCTAGACGCCTCCTATAGCCTTTGATGAATGTCTGGATTCTGGATGGAGGTATTTTTGACCATTCTTCCATACAAAATCTCTCCAGTTCAGTTAAATTTGATGGCTGCCGAGCATGGACAGCCTGCTTCAAATCATCCCATAGGTTTTCAATGATAATCAAGTCAGGGGACTGTGACGGCCATTCCAGAACATTGTACTTCTCCTCTCTGCATGAATGCCTGTGATTTGGGTCATTGTCTTGTTGGAATATCCAACCCCTGCCCCTCCTGTTTCTCATCACCCTGCAATACAGATGTTCTTTGTGCAAATTGCGTTGAATTGTAGAACGATGTACAGATACACCATCCGCAGCAAGGGATGATGTGGGTTTAACGGAAACTGTGCCTGTGGCCTTCCATTTCCTGATTACATTCCTTACAGTTGAAACGGACAGTTTAAACCTCTGAGATAGCTTTTTGTAGCCTTCCCCTAAACCATGATACTGAACAATCTTTGTTTTCAGATCTTTTGAGAGTTGCTTTGAGGATCCCATGCTGTTACTCTTCAGAGGAGAGTGAAAGGGAAGCACAACTTGCAATTGACCACCTTAAATACCTTTTCTCATGATTGGACACACCTGTCTATGAAGTTCAAGGCTTAACAAGCTAATCCAACCAATTTGATGTTGCAAGTAATCAGTATTGAGCAGTTACATGCATTCAAATCAGCAAAATTACAAGGGGACCCAAATTTTTGCTCAGCCAGTTTTTCACATTTGATTTAATTTCATACAACTAAATACTGCTTTACTAAAAATTCATTGTTCGGAAAACACCCCAGTACTCAGATGTTCCTAGGAAATCAAAGACATACCACTGTTATCTTTTTTGTTGAAATTAAGTTATTAAACCGGTTGCGAGGGGTTCCCAGACTTTTTCATACAACTGTAAATGTTGTTGTCCTTTGTTCCATGGTCTGGACTGAATCCACCTTGTTCCTTCTTGATCTTAAGTTTAACTATAGGATGTGTTCTCTATTCCAGTAATCCAGCAATGATTTTCACAGGAAACAGTCTAATCCCTTCTGCTATTTTCAGCATTGTGGGGTCAGCAAACCTTATAAACTTGCCAATTTGGAGCTTTTCAACAGTGATCAATAATCAATCAGCCTAACTCTAAACAATGCATGTGGAATTGTGTGAGGGGGATATACCAACTGGGTTTGCCATCTAGTGGGCATGTCATGGAAGGCATCTTTCTACAATTTGACAGCTTCCCTTATGGCTGGTGTCCACCAAAATTTTACTCACAGTTCTTTGCAGCAATTTACCGCCCATCCTCAGTACTTATTTTGCAAGCTAAGTGACTGGCAGGCAGATTAATGCATATTAAACATTGGTAAAATTCCCCAAAGTGTGTCTTAAAAATCAATAAACTACTTCTTATAATGATGACTCCCTGTGGTAATGCAGAACCTCGCACATTACCAAATTTAAGTTAAAGAAGCCTTAAACTGAGCAGCGTTATTTATAACGTTAAAAGTATGGCAACGTAAAGGAAGTGTGCTTACCGTTTGTGTGTTGAAGACGCTGCTGCGGAATTCGGGGCTGTCTAGTGGGTGAGCGCTCTGAGGCACGGCGAGTCACAAGCCGGTATAATGGTCATTATGGGCTCCTCCGCATGTGTTCAGTTTTACATGCTGGTGTCCTTAGAGCCTGCCCAGCGCAGGTGGTTTAAAGTGTGGAGTGCCTAAAAGAAAAAGCCGGCATTTGCTTATGTAAATTGGGTAAAGTCAGAGATGGGTATCCCGTATTGTAAAATAACTGAATTTACTTACTTGTGAGTCGGCAACTGGTAGCTTGAGCTCCACATAGCTGTTGGCCATCACGCGCGTGACCGGCAGGGGTTCAATTTTAAATACAAAGTTGTTCAGGGCGTGTCGCAGCGCATGGCGTGAATGTGCCGGCGTCTACCTGGATAGGTGCGTGGGATAGAAGGGGTGGCGGATTGGTTGGATAATCTTGCCGGTTATATTTAAGGAGTTGCCGGCCAACAGGGGTCATTCCTCCATCAGATTCAGTGCCTTCAAAACAAAGCCCTAAGAATGGCACTCAACGCACCATGGTATGTAACCAACGATTTGATATATCAAGGCACCAAATCCCTGTCGATTCAACAGTTCATTCAGAAGAGTTCTATCAAACTTTTCATTTAACTAGAAACTCACCATAACAAAACTCTTCAAAGGATTCTCCAATATGATAAATGCCAATACAAGAAACACAAAAGGACAAAGACAATAATCACCTAAACCATCCTAAAATTCAGCAACAGGAATTCACACAACCCCTAACCAAAAAAGCCAAAACTGATTTCATGAGACAAGTTAACAAGAATCTTATGGAGTGAAAAAGATAGTTTTTGAGTTTGGGATTGCTGCAATTATTTTTTCTTTTTGTATATACACACACTTGTTTTTTTTTTCTTGTGCATTTTTTTTCTCTTTATTTTTTTCTTGTTGGAGGAGCTTCTTGAGCCAGAGATAAAAGAAGACTACCTTCATTGTTGGAGTGTGTGTGTAGTTTCTGTAGGAGTGCACTTTTTTTTGGAAATAGTCCATATTTTTCCTTTTTTTTGTTTTATTTATTTCTGAAGAAGTGTCAGCACTGAAGGACTGTGCCTTAAAACCTGCCTGACAGTTCTGCATTTTTGTTGTCCAGCACTCTTGTAAATAAACTTGCACCATTTACCCTTCAAGTTTTGTCTTTCTCTCATTTCTCTGCTGATCCTGTTTGGTTCATAAACGATCAGATGTCTGGAGTCTTTCCCACACTCTCTTGGGAGTTATTTCAACTGTGTCGACCCACTAGGAGGTGTTCTCTCTTCTTTATGTATATTCAAAGGTTTAATTAGAAAACCAGCCAACTAAAACTTGTAAAACAAGCATTGAGAAGGTTGTGTACAAGTTTCTGATCAGAAAGTCATCATCCTCTAACACATTTCATTTTCAATTATATGACATTTATTTAGAATCTGTAAACATCAAGTATCTAAAAAATCAGGCATGTGCTGTATGTTTCAATGAGGTTGTTACCCAGTTCAGGTTAACAAAACAGGCAAGGTGATGGACAAAATTCATAATGAAATTAAGTTATTCATATCAAGTTTGCTGCTTTAATTATGGGAAACTTGAATTTCAGTGAGGGATGGCAAGTATCACAACTTTTATTTGAAAGTCCCATGTTGATTAACTTAATATGGTTAAAATCATGTTGCTCTTTCAAGTGTAAAGGGTTTTGTAATGTAGAGATTGATCACATTCTGGATTAGTTTAGAATAAAAATACATGATTTGTGTTTGCTTTAAGAGTGCAGTGATGTGAGTTTGTGACTGATGAGCTGCTTTAACTTGTGTCATGTATTTATGGTATGTTCTGGAATTACAAACATGGCAAAATGGGAGGCGAGTCCTCTAAAATATCACAAAGCTGACCAGGGGCTCACGCTGTCCAGTTTATCCAGAATTATGAGCAGTAGGGTTCAGCTTGACAGAGCCCAAACATGGTAAGCTGGCAAAAAAAAGAGAAATATCTCAAAATGTATCAAAAAGCCCCATGAAGTTGGGGGATAACAGTAAACTCCCAGATTGGGCACAAAAGTGTAACAAAGAATTTTTGTAAATAAATGATTTGTTTGACAAAAATAACAAGAAGTCAAGCGAAATGACACCTTTTACTGGCTAACTGAACAGATAGGAATATACAAGCTTTCAAAGCAGCAATGGCCTCTTCTTCAGTCAAAATCTTTGCTTGACTTCTCATTGCATCCATAATGGCTAACACGGTACCTTACCCTACTACTCCTTTGACAAAAAAAGAAAATTAGGCAGAAATGCTCAAAAGAGCAGAAAGAGGCCAACGGTGTTGCCCAAAAGGCAATCCTACAGCAAACCAGTCAAATGAACACTAACCCGGAATCATAATTCTTGAACAGAAGCCAGAGACTCAGATAAACTAGAAAAATTGAAATGAAATAGCAACATTCACAAAAACTCCAAACAAACACAGTGATCTTATTTGACCTTACTCCACTCTGACCGAAATAGCCAAAGGGAAGGCTTAGGACTAATGATGTAATGGTGGCCCCGCTTTCTGAGGCTCCAACCACTAAAAGGTGATAAATGTAATGAAAGCAAATGCAAAAATTATTTGAATGGCACAAAACAATTGGGATGCCTATTATGAATAATTACTGCAGGTGTGGATAGTCCACTCCAGTTGACGTCAGTTAATATATACAAAAAGGGATTTTTACAGGAGTCCTGAAACAATGGATTAATCATAGATTTAAAAGTTTGATTTGGCAGAATTAGTCTTAAAATTGTAGCAAAAGGAAAAAAAGGTGTGAGACATTTGCAACATTAAAAAATCAATAGCTGCTGCCTCGCAGTTAGGAGACCCGGGTTCACTTCCAGGGTCCTCCCTGCGTGGAGTTTGCATGTTCTCCCCGTGTAGGTTTCCTCTGGGTACTCTGATTTCCTCCCAAAGACATGCAGGTTAGGTGCATTGACAATCCTAAATCCCTAGTGTGTGCCCTGCAGTGGGCTGGCGCCCTGCCTGGGGTTTGTTTCCTGCCTTGCACCCTGTGTTGGCTGGGATTGGCTCCAGCAGACCCCCGTGACCCTGTAGTTAGGATATAGCGGGTTGGATAATGGATGGATGGAAAAATCAATAGCTTGTGACATTGGGTGGGAGATTCTGCAGCTTATGGGCTAGCACTACTAGGCTGAGGAACAGCTTTTTATTGGATGCTATTAGACTAATGAACACATCATAACTAAATCTGACTGTAGAGTCTTTGTGATGTATAGTCGTATGCTATACTTTGCATTCTGATTCAGTAGTCTCATGTACTAATCGATTTGCTGCTACCTTTTTTACATACATGTAAGTTACATGCTAATTATAGGGCATACTGCAATAATATTTATTTTAAGCATAGTTATCTTACTATATTTATGTATTAATGTGATTTCATTCTATTTATCATTCATCTGTGATATTGTGCCTTTATCACAAAGTCTATGGGGTTAAGGGGCTACTTTTTATTATGTATTTTTTTTTTAATGGGGTTATAGTGGGCACTGTTTGTTTAATTACAGGGAACTGAATACTGAATTTTGTTTCTGCACATGGATGTTGGAATGACAATAAAAGATCCTTAATTTGAAACTTGAATCTGTTTGAATAGTTCATAAATATTACCCTTTTAGTAAGTGTTATTGTGCAGTTAATGTTTTTTCCATATAATGATACAAGCATAAATCTCAAAACAGCAAATGCCACAAACAGGATATGGTCATCCGAGGGAATGACAGGCTCAACAGAAATTTCTTTTGTTCTCACTACAACAGTGTCAAGCAATGAAAATGGCTCAGATTCAAGACAACTGGTGTATTGTCTTCTGTTACTAGACAATAGGCGTAGAAAAGAGCAGCATAGTGAAAGGTTACAGTCATGCATAGGACAATTGCTGCTCCATCTGTGTCATCTGTTCAGTGCTGCCCCTCGCTAAACTGGGGCCTCCCAACCACCCCTCCCTGATTCCACTACATTAGTATTTCTTATAACAGCTTTAATTTAAACAATACATATAGAATTAAATAATAAATAAACAAAGAAGCACACATCACAGACTTAACTTTAATGTTTTGATTTGTTTCCTTTATAAATCAAGGCCTAATTAGTAATAATAATAATAATAATTGCCCAAGGTTTTAATGTACTGTTGCTCTTTGTTACTTGATATAGTCAACAGCATCACTTGTGACATGTGATACAACAACAACAACAAAAACAATTCTAATATTACTACTACTACTACTACTACTACTACTACTACTAATAATAATAATAATAATAATAATAATAATAAATACTAAACAGCTACTACTACTGCTACTAAAATAATGAGATCAGCCAACTCCATTCTTTGAAGAGACGACTACAAACTCATTTGTTCAGTAAGGTGTTTAACTTACCCTGACATTCTGACTCTTCTTTCAGTTTAGCCTCTCTGTCCAGATGCCCAGGAAGATTTGTGTTTGTACCACAAATAAGGTTAATTGTTCAGAGTTTCCTTGTAGTACTCATATTTTTATATTTTATCTTGGTGTATTCTTGCTTATTCTATTTCAATACTTTGCATTTATTTTTATTTAGTATTTATGAAGATATTAATTCTGTCCAATGTTGTTTATGTCCTTCTGTTCTTTCTGAATTTCTGTGAAGGAATCTGAGCATGGGAAAGGTGCTATGTAAATAAAATATTATTATTATTAATACTACTATTACTACTACTAATAATAATAGTAAAATCTACTAATACTACTAGTGAACATGTTTAATAAACTTACTTAATGTAGTAAATACAGGGTCAAAATGTAGCTGAATATTTACAGATTTTAATATATACATATACAGTATGTAATATATAGTTTCCGTACCTGTGTTGTTCCAAATGATTTAAACACTACTGCTGTAACCCCTGGTTTAAAAAAAAACCTGGCTTAGATCTGTTACAGCTAAAATTTTATCGCCCAATCTCTAATCTTCCATTTATGGCTAAGATTTTAGAAAAGGTTGTTGCTGCTCAACTTAATGATTATTTAAACTTGCATGACTTGCTTGAGCTTATTAAATCTGGACTAAGAGCCCTACATAGCACTAAAACTGCTTTACTTAAGGGAACCAATGACTTAGTTAAAACCACAGATTCTGGGATGGCCGCTATTCTAATTCTCCTTGACTTAAGTGCAACATTTGATACAGTTAACTATGACATTTTAGTGTCAGCTATTGGTATCTCTGGTACTGCTCTTTCTTGGTTCACATCATACCTCAGTGTTCGCCTGTATTATGTCTTCATTAGGGATCACAAATTGGCCACTACTTCACTCACACAAGGTATTCCTCAAGGGTCAGTTCTAGGTCCAATCCTCTTTAACATCTATATGCTCCCATTGGGTGAGATTATTCGTTGGTATGGTCTAAGCTCCACTGCTATGCCAGTGACACACAACTTTATATAAGTGTTGATGCAACTGCAACATCTTCACCTGTTGCACTGTTACATTCAGGAAATCAATCATTAGATGACAAATAATTTTTTACGACTTAATCCTTATAAAACAGAAATCTTAAAATTAGTTGGTACCAAATCTGTCCTCTCTACCCTTCGTGGCCTACAAATTGACATTGATGGGATCCTGAATGAACCCTCAGCATCAGTCCATAATTTGGGTGTCATCTTTGATCAGCTTCTTATTTTTCAACCACACATTAGCTCAATAGTACAGACAGCTTTTTTTCATCTTTGCAACTTTGCTTATTTTCATTCTTTCCTCACTGTGAAGGATACTGAAATAGTCATTCATGCTTTCATCACTACCTGTCTGGACTATTGCAATGCATTGTTTTATGGCCTCCCGACTAAATATATCAATATATTACAATATGTTCAGCTTCTGTAGCCGAGGATCAGACCGCCAAGGTCCACGCCTTCGGCCACCATCCAACTCACACTGCACCCGACCTCCTTGGCCCCTACCATAGGTGGTGAGCCCATGAGAAGGGGGACCCACATTGCCTCTTCAGGCTGTGCCCGGCCGAGCCCCATGGGTGCAGGCCCGGCCACCAGGCGCTCGCCATTGAGCCCCACCTCCAGGCCTGGCTCCAGAGGGGGGGCCCCGGTGACCCGTGTCTGGGCGAGGAAAAACGCCGTCCAGATTTTTTCTTCGTCATAGGAGGTCTATTGAACCGCTCTTTGTCTCATCCCTCACCTAGGACCAGTTTGCCTTGGGTGACCCAGCATAAAGCCCCGGACAACAGAGCTCCTAAGATCATTGGGACATGCAAACCCCTCCACCACGATAAGGTAGCGGCTCGAGGTGGGGTCATAGGAGGTCTATTTAACCGCTCTTTAGTTTAAGTTGAGCCCATTTCCAGTGAGAGTTGGACTCTGCCAGGGATGCCCTTTGTCACCGATTCTGTTCATAACTTTTATGAAAAGAATTTCTAGGCGCAGCCAGGGTGTTGAGGGGGTCCGGTTTGGTGGACTCAGGATTGGGTCACTGCTTTTTGCAGATGATGTTGTCCTGTTTGCTTCATCAGCCCATGATCTTTAGCTCTCTCTGAATCGGTTCCCAGCTGAGTGTGAAGTGGCTGGGATGAGAATCAGCACCTCCAAATCCGAGACCATGGTTCTCAGCTGGAAAAGGGTGGAGTGCCCTCTCAGGGCTGAGGGAGAGATCCTGCCCCAAGTGGAGGAGTTCAAGTATCTTGGGGTCTTGTTCACGAGTGGAATGGAGGTTGAATTTAGTCTTTAAATTTCTATGGTAAAGAAAAATATATTCAATGATGACTAAATTTAACTTACATTCCTACCAAAGATATTTCTGTTGACTAAATAAAACTTACTTATATTTAAAATTTAAATAGAACTTGAACAGATACAATAGTTCATAATACCCACGCAGCACTAAGTGCACGTAAGAGCGGAAGTCATTCGTTTTAACAAGCAGCGTATTGCACTGATACGAAATAGCCTGCCCATTTAATTATTTAGGAATGGATAGATAAATTAAGATTTTGTACAAATAATGTTTTTCATTTTTCTTCCTCGATGGATTCTGGCACCCCCAGCAATAGTTGCTCGCACCCCAATTGGGAAGCGCTGATCTAAAGGTTACAAAATAGTTAAGTTGTTGAAAATTATTGACACATACATTTATTGCTAAAGAGAGAGTTCTTATTTATAAATTCCTGGAAAATAGCATTTATTTAATTGCAATTATGTCATTATTCCTTTGGCTACTGTTTAGGACATGATAGATATGGAATATCTTGGTTTACTGTTAACAGAGTAGAAAAACAAATAACAGTCATAAATTCCCACAGAAATAATAAAACACAGGAACATATTTTTTTGTTTTTCTTTTTTTTTTGCTACAGAAGTACTTGTTGTTCGCTCTTATTAAGTTTATGGGCGGATAAATATTTTTCCTCTGTCATCAGAGCTTACTATCCAGACCTTGATTTTCCTTGTGGTGGATAAGATAATATTAAAAGTGCCAAGCTTCAAAAGACAGGGATGCCTCATCTTGTACTCATTTATGATAGTAATGCTTTAATTGCAGATCAGACAGATCTGGCTGAGCATTCTGAATGATGGCAGTCTAAAAACATACTTTTTTGTTCATCATTGAAAAGATGATTCTCAGTATCAATGTTCCTTTAAAAACATTTTGACAGAGACATGTTTTGCTACCATCCCCAATTTGATAACTAGCTTGAAGCATGAATTTTACGTGTTCCATCCTAGCTAATGAGTAGAAGTTACATGACCGGGTACAACTACTGAAGATTTTCCTCAAAAAAACGGAATTTAAATGACTAAGCTTGCTCATTTGGAGTGATAGTAACACCAAAATGAATTCAATGCAACATATGCTTGATGTTTCCTTATCTTGCATAGATATAAATTTGTCAAGTTTGAACTGCCTTAAAGTGTGTGTGATGTGAATGAGTGGGTGATTTGATGAGAATGTCCAGGAATGAATGAGGAGGAGTGCCTGTTAAAGTGTGTGAAGTGTGTGTGTGTATGTGAATGTGTAGGGAGGTCCTTGTTATGGCAGTATCCGGCCCAAATAATATGTGCTCTGAGATAATTTAGCCCCAGGTCAAACTGATTTCATGACCTCTGCTGTAGTGTACAAAGTGGATTAGGAAACCGGATAAATGGATTTATGGATGCCAATAGTGAGTATTTAACTGAGAAAACCAGAAAAAGGTATTTATTGTGCAAAACATAATATATCAAAAGTCATATCATCACCTGGCTGTTTTGGGGTGTAAGTTCAATTAGAAACTGGAAGTGACAGAGCTTCTGACTGAAAGACTAATATGCCTGTTCTTTCAGAAGCATGCACTAAGTTCTAATAGTTCAGTTAATGAAAAGAGGACATACCAAGGGGTCGCACACGTAACACCTGGCTGCGGCAGATAGAGGGTCATTTCCGGAGGGTGGGACTCAGCCGTGTGTCTGCCTGGGGCGTTGCAAACCTGGATCCTGAGTTGTTTCGCCATGTAGTGGGAGTGGCAACACACTGTACCAGTGCATATTCCCCAACTTGACTAGACTTGACTTGCTAACCTGCCGATTTGCAAAAAGTTTATGGAAATCACTAGGTTTCCAGTCCTTTATAGATCTCTGGGGACTGTAAATAATGTGTATGTGTCCTTTGAACAATTAAATCATAAATATAGCCTTCCAGCAACACTCTGTTTTTTCTATATACAGGCTACGAATTTCATCAAAAGTAACATGCCTAACCTCCATCATGTTTTATCAAAATCTGTTGCTGAGTTGATGCTTCTAGTTCTGGCTAATTTTAATAAAGATTATTAGAGTTTCTAGGTTCTTCAAAAAATTTCCAAGGAATTTAACCTAAGAGAGTGATAGAAAAGACATCCTACATTAAGAATTTAGATTCTTCATTCAGTGCAAAGCCTGTTATACCTCAGGAAAAACTACACCTTTCACATATATTGTCTAAAATTGTCTAAATGTATCCAGGACAAGATCAAAGTTGGGTTCTCACTAAGATACCTGTTCTGGGAATGCTCTGTACGTTGAGCATTTTGATTTCATTTTTTTGTAACTTCTGGGATAGTCTTGGATTTGCAATCACTCCCAATCCTTTAACAGAATTAAGACCAAATGCAATTATATACAGTCATATGAAAAAAATTGGGAACCACTCTTATCATTGGCTGAGCTTTAAAAGTAGCAACTTTCTTTTAATACAGTGCATTCAGAAAGTATTCACAGCGCATCACTTTTTCCACATTTTGTTATGTTACAGCCTTATTCCAAAATGGATTAAATTCATTTTTTTTCCTCAGAATTCTACACGCAACACCCCATAATGACAACGTGAAAAAAGTTTACTTGAGGTTTTTGCAAATTTATTAAAAATAAAAAAACTGAGAAATCACATGTACATAAGTATTCATAGCCTTTGCTCAATACTTTGTTGATGCACCTTTGGCAGCAATTACAGCCTCAATTCTTTTTGAATATGATGCCACAAGCTTGGCACACCTATCCTTGGCCAGTTTCGCCCATTCATCTTTGCAGCACCTCTCAAGCTCCATCAGGTTGGATGGGAAGTGTCGGGGCACAGCCATTTTAAGATCTCACCAGAGATGTTCAATCGGATTCAAGTCTGGGCTCTGGTTGGGCCACTCAAGGACATTCACAAAGTTGTCCTGAAGCCACTCCTTTGATATCTTGACTGTGTGCTTAGGGTCGTTGTCCTGCTGAAAGATGAACCGTTGCCCCAGTCTAAGGTCAAGAGCACTCTGGAGCAGGTTTTCATCCAGGATGTCTGTACATTGCTGCAGTCATCTTTCTCTTTATCCTGACTAGTCTCCCAGCTCCTGCCACTGAAAAACATCCCCACAGCATGATGCTGCCACCACCATGCTTCACTGTAGGGATGGTATTGGCCTGGTGATGAGCGTTGCCTGGTTTCCTCCAAACGTTACGCCTGGCATTCACACCAGAGTTCAATCTTTGTCTCATCAGACCAGAGAATTTTGTTTCTCATGGTCTGAGAGTCCTTCAGGTGCCTTTTGGCAAACTCCAGGCGGGCTGCCATGTGCCTTTTACTAAGGAGTGGCTTTCGTCTGGCCACTCTACTATGCAGGCCTGATTGGTGGATTGCTGCAGAGATGGTTGTCTTTCTGGAAGGTTTTCCTCTCTCCACAGAGGATCTCTGGAGCTCTGACAGAGTGACCATCAGGTTCTTGGTCACCTCCCTGACTAAGGCCCTTCTCCCCCGATCGCTCAGTTTAGATGGCTGGCCAGCTCTAGGAAGAGTCCTGGTGGTTTCGAATTTCTTCCTCTTACGGATGATGGAGGCCACTGTGCTCACTGGGACCATCAAAGCAGTAGAAATTTTTCTGTAACCTTCCCCAGATTTGTGCCTCGAGACAATCCTGTCTCAAAGGTCTACAGACAATTCCTTTGACTTCATGCTTGGTTTGTGCTCTGACATGAACTGTCAACTGTGGGACCTTATATAGACAGGTGTGTGCCTTTCCAAATCATGTCCAATCAACTGAATTTACCACAGGTGGACTCCAATTAAGCTGCAGAAACATCTCAAGGATGATTAGGGGAAACAGGATGCACCTGAGCTCAATTTTGAGCTTCATGGCAAAGACTGTGAATACTTATGTACATGTGCTTTCTCAATTTTTTTGTTTTTAATAAACTTCCAAAAATCTCAAGTAAACGTTTTTCACGTTGTCATTATGGGGTGTTGTGTGTAGAATTCTGAGGAAAGAATGGATTTAATCCATTTTGGAATAAGACTGTAACATAGCAAAATGTGGAAAAAGTGATGCACTGTGAATACTTTCCGGATGCACTGTACAATTCAAGAACTTTTTTGAATCTGTAAAATATTCATTGTTGCTATTATGAAATAAGCAAGCCCAGAAATTGCCAAACCTTTTTCCTGTTATATATGATGAACAACATTGCGCTGGGCTCTCTTACTCATATACAAACATCTGAATTGTAAGTTGCAAGCTCAGTATAACTTCTGTTTGTCATTGAACTCCTACCTTAATTAGGAAAGCTGCTATTAAACTGTTTCTATATTTTGGTGTTCATAGGGAAATTACAAAAGTGGGTTTGCTAAATTTTTATTGGAATGTACCACACATTCTTGTATATTACATGAGCATAAAAAAGATAATACATTATCATCCTTCCTTTTTAAAATGTTTACCCTCATGATTGTTATCCAATTTCGAGGTGTTTTAGTTCTTTAAACCATTATTTACTAATTATCATTTTACTAGGTATAACAATAAAGGAGCTCAGTCTTTCAGAATTCAATGTTATTTGCCCAGGTGTCTGTTCTCCTTCTTTTTATTTCTCATTATTAAGATACAATTTAATATAGCATAAAATGTGAATTAATAGTAAAAATGATAAAAGGCAGGGCTAATAGCTATGACAAAAATTCAAATATATGTAAATTTATTATAAATGAGACACACTACTACTACTTTTCCAAAAATAAAATATCAGGCTATTAAACAATGAGGTCAGTTAAAGAAATCATGGCTGAGTAATTGTGAAAACTGGTTGGGAAGACAAACTTCAGCCACAGTTGGCCCTTAGGACTGAACTTGAGAACCACAGAGTAGGTTTCAGTTTCTTTTAGTTTATTTTGGAGTACAGTGTCTGTATTGCAGCATTGTTTGTACAATTATTTTTAACTGATGTATATTATTTTTGTTTTCTTAATTAAAAGTGTAACTCTACATCTGCAACCTTTTTTCTGGATTCTATTGCAGATTATTTTACACATGATTCTTATTATATTATCCAGTAACACCAATGACTTTCAATAACAAGAGATTACATTAATTTCCTCAGGATTTACCCTGAATGTGACTCAGGCTTGGAATTCTATGCAAAAATGGTTATTCTCGAGTCAAACTTGGGATGAAGTATAATTATCTACTTTATAGCGTTAAGACAGGAATATTTTAAGGACAGGATTCTGCTGCCATCTAGTGGATAAAATAACAGCCAAAAATAATAAGTATTTCTATGAACCCTGTCAGTTTGTGATAACACTATGGTAACTCATCAATATTTATGAGGGTGTGGGGCCATCAACCAAAAACACAATGACAAACAAGAAGCTGTAAATTCAGCTTTTAAATCAAACCAAAACTGAACCAAATCAAGCAATTAGTGTTGATGAAGTGAATTGGTCATCAGACATTGATGTGGACCGTAAAATTGGCACCTGTTCATCAGATTCCAAACTGCAAGTTTCAGTGATGTTCGGGTTCGATGCTGACATTCCTGCGCCTTCTCATTGCCCATTTAGAGGTAAATCCATATTTAAAAATGTCTGTCTCTTGATCATAATTAACTGGATTATTTACGATTTGTCAATAATGGTCTAGTAAAGAAAACAGCTATTGAAATGAACCAATATGCCAAGCAGTATCAGAAAAGTCACGTTAAACAATGTTCTTGATGCTGCAGATGAGATGTGGGTGTTTCAGTCTTCTGACACTGCTGGGAAAATTGGGTAAACCAGTCCATAGATGGTACTGGTTCACAAACTGATTGTTGCACCCATTTTCAGCAAACTTAAAAGTGAGCATCATTTTTGACACATTATGAAATACTTGCATTTCACTAATAACAATGACTATGATGAAGCCAATCAGTCAGCACTAAAACTGTATAAACTAGTGATTGTATCAAGCAATCATCAAAATTATGCAGAAGGTGAATGTTCTCAATTGTGATATAAGCATTGACAAAAGTCTTATAGTTTACAATGGAAAGTTATTGTGCATACAGAACATTGCATTCAAATGGGCACAAAGCAAGCTCTGGGTACATCTGGAACTCGATACTTTACATTGCTAGAGAGATCAAGTGGGGTGGAAATAGAGCGCCGCTGCATCATCCATGCTGTCACTTGTGGATCCTTTGGTGACCAAGGTTACTGGATGAACACTTTATATACCTCACCTTAACTGCTTAAGATTTTAACACAGAGGACCACTGATGCAGACAGGACCGTACGATTAAACTTCTATGCTATGCTTGTTGACTCTGGTAGGGGAAATGTCAAGCTGCAAACCTGGTGCAGTAACTGCATGGCAAAAAGGCAAAATGATTGTGATCGAGTGGCAGGACAAGGAAGACATCTAACTAGAATATAGAAGATGGATTGAGCCACAAAACACATCAGTAAACAGTTTGGGATTAAAAACCACTGATTCAGGAGGTAATCTCTTGACTAAATCTGCACTGTACTTTCTTGTAAAGCATTTGTCTGAAATCGCCAGAGTGCTTTTGTGGCCACATTAACATTTTCATTAGTTGATGGTCACATACAGTATATTTAAACTTTCAAGAGCTTCTGTCATGTATAATTCCCAGGCAGTTCCAATGTTAACTTTCATGAAACACCATTGGTTTTGCACAGCCACACAAATCAGCATGAATTTTTACACATGCAGATCCAAGTCAGGTGGTTGGCCATACTGAAAAGTGCACAAAATTCCCATGGCCACCTATGATACTTTTTTTTAAGAAAAACACATTGGTGAGCAGCAATATTTGTTTTATCTAGTGATACCTAGATCAACAATTTCTTCCACTTAGATGGAGACTAACTCACTTACTTAAGATTGCATTTAATTTTCAGCCACTTTTCACATAACTAATTTTTAGAAATGGCACAGATTATCAAGACTGTCCGAAAGTTTTTTTGCCACTCTTATTACTGGCTTATTCATATCAAACCATCTTTTGTGAGGATTTCACAAAATATTGCCTGCTCAGCTTAACAATATTCTCGATCACATACCTAAACTCAGGGCATTCAAGGAAATTGTGATAGGTGTTAGCCTGAGAAAGTGTCAGATCAAGTTTCTTAGGATTCTTAGACTTATTTTACACATGACTTTAGTGTAAATGGCCCTATTGAATTATATTTGCCTTCTAGTAGACTGAATAATCTTAAATATACCTGCCATAGGGATGACCAGCAGCTAATTAATATAGGACCTCTCAAAAACCGAATCAGGAAAATTTGAATATTAATATATAATTTTGGGCAAGGTTATTGAAAAGTAAAAGTTAATGGAAGGTGTCTTTTCAAGCCTGCACATGCTGGGTTCATGTGCACATGTCTGTTAATGGCATTCACAGGGTGGAGTGGTGGCTCCAAGGCTAAGAATTTGCACTGGTATCCAGAAGGTTGCCCATTCGAATCCCCATTACTGCCAAAAGAGATCCTACTCTGCTAGGCTCTTGAGCAAGACTCTTAACCTGCAGTTGCTCCAGGGATACTGTAGAATAGCTGACCCTGTGCTGTGAACCCAATGGGTATGCAAAAACAAACAAATTCCTAATACAAGAAATTGTATAAGGTGTAACAAAGGACAATATATACATGAAGGAAATAAGAAAGTACCCATTAGCATTAGAGCACAAACACATAATTTTGCCTTGTTCATTTGATATTAATTTTTTGGTTGTTTCTTGTATTTGTGTTTAAATGCTTGAGGCATCATGCATTAGCTACTCTGGGGATGGCACATTGATATACTTCTGGCTTGGTAAACATATTCAACCAGTTTTGATGAAACAAAATATTAAAATATTTTAACGGTATGTTATTTTTTTTCTTTCCTGTTTAGGGTAGTGTTTAAAAAACTTAATGCTGCCTCACTTGCTTTGGTTGCATGAATGTATAGTAGGAAAATATTGAAAAAATATAATATAAAGACAAGCCTCTTAATTTGGGGAAAAAAACAACATCCATGGACACTGATGCTGGAGAGAATGAGAAAGAGTGTTGCAGTCTTGAAGGAAATATAAAATATGCTCCCTAGGTAGGCATATAAGTTACTAGGTAGCTGGGGTGTTTGACTCTTAGCCTAAACTTCTAAAAAGACCACAAAAGAGAATAATTTCTGGCCAATAATGCACCAATAATGCAAGGTGTTTGGACTAAAGAGTTGTGATCAGGTTAGGTTTGGTAAGACTAACAGGTAGCCAGACACACTTCTTGACTTCATTGCATGGCATCCCAGAGATCCCATTTGGAAAGATCCCATCTGGGGTAAGAAGGGCCGCTGGCTACGGCCAAACATTAATCAGGCCCGCCAGATAGTCGAACAAATGGCATGTGAATGGCTAGTTAATGCAATGCCAGATTATCTCACACAGCAGGTCCGACGGCACCCTTATAAAGATATGAAAGGTCTCCTAGAAGTCCTGGAGCATCAGCTTGCGGTAAACCAAGTCGGGGGGTCGGAGAAGCCTGCTCGCGGAGCCTGACAGGGGCGTGTCACCAATCCTGAGCCCACCCTTCGTGCTGCGGAGCCTCCGGTAAAGACGAAAGAAAAAATGCCGGCCCCACCGCTCTGTTTTAATGTAAGTGTGGCGAGGTTGGACACATACTGCCAGCCTGTCCCCAGAATATGGAACCGATGGACTGCAGCTTGGCCAAAGCAGAGAGGTATTGTGCTCTGTCTAACCCCCTGGCAGTTCCGAATACGGGGGTGGTATTAATGAATGGGCAGACGGTGGTTGCGTTGTTTAAAACTGGGAGTAACATTACCATTATTGCTTGCCGTTACATCTTACCGCGACAGTGGATACGCCAGAGCGTGAAAGTTACTTGTGTACATGGGGAGACCAGATCTTACCGGTCCGCGAAGTGTTATATAACGTGGAAGGGTGAACCGAGTCGACTGCTTGTGGCCGTATTACCCGAACCACCCTTTGCTGTAATTTTGGGACAAGACTGGTCAAAAGTAAAAAGCTATGGGACAGAAACCACTCCTATGTCCAAGTTAGGTCTAATTATGGATGGTCAGGATGCCATCCCCACGACTCCCATGCCATGCTCATCGGCAGACTGTGATGACGTAAGTAAGCAGGGGGAAGATTCTCTGGCGGCGGACCCTGATCCGGAAGTACAACTGGGTGAGGACGCGAGTCATGTGAATGAAAACCCCCTGGCTCTGCTAGATCCCTTAGATAGCATGAACTTCCAATTTAAAACCATGATGGCCAATTTTAAAAGAGAGCAGTGGAACGATGATTCCCTGAGGTTTGCTTGGAATGCTATTGTTTCTGTAGACGGCAATATGCCGGATAGTTTCACACCACCAGGACCCTACTTTGTGGTTGATAACGATCTGTTATATCGAGTCACCAATCACGAAGGCGATGTATGGAAGTTGTTGCTAGTGCCGCGGACCTACCGGCGGGAGGTCAGTGAACTGGCTCACTCGCACCTCCTGGGCGCCCACTTAGGGGCCGAGAAAATGTTGGAGAGAATAAAACTCTGATTTTACTGGCCCAGAATTAATGAGGAGGTCCGACGTTTCTGTCAGTCCTGCCCCGACTGTCAGTTACGTCAGATACCTGGGAAGGACCGTGCTCCTCTTGTTCCGATACCCCTCATTGACATTCTATTTGAACGGATCAGAGTCGATCTAGTAGGACCCCTAGAGCTTTCGAATCAGGAACACAAATATATTTTAGTCATGGTGGACTACGCAACTTGATATCCAGAGGCGGTTTCTTTACGCTCCGCTAATACAAAAAGTATTGCATGGGAATTGGTAGGTCTTTTCCCCCGAGTGGGTATACCTAAAGAAGTCCTCACGGACCAAGGTACTCCCTTTACCTTGGATACGTTCAGGGATGTTGCCAAGTTACTCTGTATTAAGCATCTAAAGACGTCTGTTTACCACCCTCAGACCGACGGGTTGGTAGAACGTTTTAATCAGATGCTTAAACAGATGCCTTGCAAGATAGTCAGCACGGACGGCAGGAACTGGGACCAGCTTTTACCTCTCGTGCTTTTTGCATACCAGGAGGTGCCACAAGCCTCCACGGGATTTTCTCCATTTGAACTTTTATACGGCCGCCAACCACGAGGCATTTTGGACATTTTAAAGGAGGGATGGGAAGTGGAGGCTCTTCCCTCCTATAATATTTTAGAGTACATCACGCAACTGCGCAATAGACTAAATAAAATTTGACCCCTCCTAAAAGAACATATGTCCCGTGCTCAAGCAGCACAGGCGCGGTATTATAACTGGAATACGGTCCTCCGGGAATTCCATCCAGGGGACCGGGTGATGGTGCTTGTGCCCTCTTCCCATTGAAAATTATTGGCCCATTGGCAAGGCCCATACGAGATTAAGGAGAGAAAGGGGCTCATTGACTATTTGGTGAAACAGCCAAATCGTCGACAGAGCAAAAGGGTTTACCATGTGAACCTGCTAAAACCCTGGAGGGAACTGGAAGACCACCCTAACCCTGGAACAGCACTCTCCCTTTTCTCAGAAACATCAAACCTCAATCTCGGCCCTAATTTGACATCACACCAACGGCAGGAGCTTGAACAAGTGATCCTGTCTGACCCGGAAGTGGTCAGCAAGATGCCAGGCCGCACCTCACTGATTGAACATGACATAATAACTGAACCCGGGGTGGTCATTAGGGAACGTCCCTATCACCTCTTGGAGGCAAAAAGAGCGGAGATGGAACTGGAAATCCAACGGATGCTGGACATGGACATTATAGAAGAAAGTCACAGCCCTTGGTCTAGTCCTATTGTCCTCGTTTCTAAGCCAGATGGATCCTGGAGATTCTGTAACAACTTTAGACGTCTTAATCAGGTCTCCAGATTTGATGCCTACCCGATGCCCTGAGTGGACGAGCTCATTGAGCGTCTGGGCACGGCTTGTTACTTGACTATGCTTGACATGACCAAGGGATACTGGCAAATTCCCTTAACGGCATCTGCCAAAGAGAAAACAGCCCTTAGTACCCCTAGTGGACATTGGCAATATAAGGTTCTCCCATTTGGGCTGTACAGGGCACCAGCAACTTTTCAGCATCTGGTGGACAGAGTGCTACAGTCCCACCAGCACTATTGTGCCGCCTACCTAGATGACGTAGTCATCTATTCCAGAACCTGGGAGGAGTATATCTTGCAGGTTTACGCCGTTCTCTTAATGCTAGCGAAGGCAGGCCTCCGCATTAATCCCTGTAAGTGTTTGTTCGGATTAAACAAGGCCAAATGTTCAATAACCAAGAGACAGGTGCAAGCTTTCTTGGGGTTAGTGAGTTACTACCGCTGGTTCGTACCTCGATTCTCCGAGAGGGCCGCGCCCTTGACGGATTTAACAAAGAAACGGGCCCCATTATATGTGGTATGGGACAATGAAATGGAACAGGGATTCAGTGACCTTAATGCGGCCCTGGCATCAGCACCAATATTGAAAACTCCTGATTTTTCTCTACCTTTTATTCTCCAGACCGATGCTTTGGACACAGGTCTAGGCGCCGTGCTGAGCCAAAGTATCGATGATGTCGAACACCCTGTGATCTATCTGAGCCGGAAACTGTTGGACTGGGAGACAAGATATGCAGCGGTGTAGTGGGAAGCCTTGGCTATCAAGTGGATGGTGACTCACCTGGGTTACTACCTGTTGGGTCGTGAGTTCACCCTGGTGACAGATAATGCCACTCTCCAGTGGATGGCGGTTCACAAGGAATCAAACCCCTGTGTCACCAGATGGTTTTTGGATCTACAGCCTTACAAGTTTACTGTTACTTATCTCCAGGGCAACCTTCAGGCCAATGCTGGTGCTCTCTCCTGGATCCATGACCTCTTGGTTCGGTCCACCTGACCCGATGGGTCTGGGCTGAGGGGGGATCATTTCACACACACACACATAGGGAGCTGTGTAAAGACCCGACGTAGCGTAAAACATCGTGCGGGGGGCGAAAAGGGGCTACTGACCTCTTGCTCTTTTTTCCTGCAGAAAGAAAGAAGCAACAAAGCCATGAATCCACCTGGACTCCCTAAACATGTACTGCCACTTCCGCATTCCTCCCTTCCTTCTGGTCCACTTCTGATGACATACGGACCCCCATCTATCACTTCGGTTCCTTCCCAGAATTCCACCTGCGTTTTTCCGGTCCCTCTTCATAAAATGTCCCCGTCTACCATAACAAACTGTCTGTTGTAACTCTGAATGGAAGCACTGACCAATTTATCTAATTTATTTACAGTATATGGGGCTGGAAAACCCAAATCCTTTATGCTGTCTTTGTTTATTTCTTACAATATATACAGAGTAACAGATTAGATATGTAAAAGGAAGCAGACAGAAAGGTTATCAAGACCAGCTGAAGCAGTACCAAGATTTGTTTTGGCTTTGTCTCACATATTATTAATGTTTACTGGGGGCTCCACCCCATGCTAGCTTCGCTCGCCCACCCCCGTGTTTGGTTTACCGGATATACAATACAATACAATTTATTTTTTGTATAGCCCAAAATCACACAAGAAGTGCCACAATGGGCTTTAACAGGCCCTGCCTCCTGACAGCCCCCCAGCCTTGACCCTCTAAGAAGACCAATAAAAACTCCCAAAAAAAAAAAACCCTTGTAGGGACAAAATCGAAAAAATCTTGGGAAAGACTGTTCAAAGAGAGACCCCTTTCCAGGTAGGTTGGGCGTGCAGTGGGTGTCAAAAAGAAGGGGGTCAATACAATACAGTACAATACATAGAACAGAATAAATCCTCAATACAGTATAAAAATACAAATTCTTGGAAGTGCGGAGTAGAATTTCACATTAGATGATATCATATAATATGATTTGGATTTGTTTTAAGTCCTGGATACCTCATTCATCAAGCTGCCTCCCCCATTTGGCCATTCCACAGCTGAAATAGCGCTAATCCGATGAAAGGACACCTCTTTCCCACGATTCCTGTGCTCCTCCATCAGGGATGACTTTACCTTAGGCAGGCAATATACAATTTAAAGAGACTGTTATTTTCTTGGGAATTGTTACATATGCATTATTTTCAATTTTACTTTAAAAATTTTTGTAAAAACAATACTTGTCCTTTATTTTCGGCCCCGTGGGTGGTTACATCTCTTCCTCGCCAGACATATTATGCTGCTCGTGTTGTGAAGGCGAGGGGCGGCTGAACGTACGCTAAGGATTTGCCGTCGCATCATCTGCTATCTTTCTACTGTTGGCGAGCTGCACATTTTGCTTCTTTCTTGTCGTTGTTTTAAGAGCTGGGAGCACATGATGCTTATCTAACAGATGCAATCCAACAACTGCTAGGGTTAAATGTCTGTGAACTTGTTTTAAATGATAGCTCACTGGCTGGTCTCGCGTGACGTTCTAAAAACAATATTTGTCCCTTTATTGATGGCCCCGGGCGTGGTTAAATTCTTTCTTGCAGGACGTATAATGCTGCTCGCTCGCTTTAGGGGCTGGGGGCTGCCGTTGCGCTGCCCTTCGATTTTTTTTAAAGCCTTTACAGCCGCTGCCTTTTTTCCTACTTTGTGTCTCTGCTGCTCGCGTTGTGATCGCTTCTCTGTCATCATAAATTTACACCTGACCGAATTGTGTTTTCTTTGAAATTAAACTTGTCGTTGCTTTAACTGTTGCGAGTCCACAGATTCTCATAGTGTATGTTCCATTATTGTGTAAATCTACGTTTTGTGCATTGAATGATGTGCACTGAGACACCTGTATCTGTGTGTGCTGCTTCGACGACTTATTTGGTCTTATTTGTTGATATTGCTTGTAAGCAGGGCGTGTCTTGCAAGAATCTCGTTCTATGTTCCAGGGAAACGCACCGTGGCAAGTCTCTTTCGTCTTTTAAATGTCTTCCGAGAAGATCATGTACCGTAGCCTTGCTTTTGCTTTCTGGGACAGGATTTCTTTTTATAATAGAGAGATTATTCCCTTTTGTGTTTTAACCTATTTTTTTTACCTTCCTTGGCATCATTTTAGATGTAATAAGGTGCCATGGGATGTGCATGGGAAATGTTTTGCTTACTCTTTTAATTTATAATCAGATTAGGCTGATTTTTTTCTTTTAAATTATGAGTTTTTTTTTTTGTTTCAGTCAATGACAAAACAAAATCCATTCTAAGCATTAAGATTCTAAACTGTAAAAGTTTGTAAAGTTGATTAATAATTTTGATAAGAACTTTATATTTGCCCTTAAATAAAAAGGACTTACCACATGAAGTAGTTGAAGAGAGAGACCTGTAGCTTATCGTTGCCCTCCCTACAGAGAGGGTGGATCCTGTGTGGAAATATCAATAGCATTTGATTTTGACAAGGTGAGATTCAAGTTCAGTTTTCCCAGTGCCTTTTACACCATTCTGCCACAGTCTCCTGGATCAAGGACCAACAGACAGCAGATATGAGGCTGGAAGACTGTGTGTCAGAAATGGTGGTGTGTAAAACTGGAGGACCTCATTAAACTGTCCTGTTTTCTTTCCTGTTTACCCTCTACACAACAGACTTTCAGCACAATACCAGCCCTTGCCATCTACAGAAATTTTCAGATAACTCATCTGTCAAAGGCTGCTTTAATAATGGAGACGAGTCGGAGTACAGGAAGGTTGTAGAGGACTTTGTCTTGTGGTGCAGGGACAATAACTTGCAAACCAACATAAGCAAGACAAATGAGCTGCTGGTAGACTATTGGCATGCCAAGGAGCCTCTGAGACTGGTCACCATTCATGGGGAGGACATGGAAGTGGTGCACAGCTACAAGTTCCTGGAGGTTCAGCATAAAACTGGACTGGTCTGACAACACAGTGGTGTTATACAAGGGCCAGAGCAGACCATACTTCCTAAGGAGACTCAGGTCTTTTGATGTGTGCAGCAAGTTGCTGGAAATGTTGTACCAGTCCATAGTTGCCAGTGTGGTGGTCTACACTGCAGTATCCTGGGAAAGAAACATAAGCACAAAAGAAGCACAATGCCCAAACAAACTTATTAGGAAAGCCTTCTCCATCACAGTGTGAACCCTGGACACACTGGAAGCTGTTGTGGAAAAGAGGATGATGGCAGAATTGAATGAAAATTTCCCCCCATTCACTCCAAGAGATGCTCTCTTGGAGCACTTTACCCACAGGCTCATTTCACTACAGTGTGCTATAAGCACTTCTGGGAGTTTTTTCTGCCCACTGCTATCAGGCAATTCAATGCTTCCTCCTGATGTACTTGTTAAAATAATTTTGAAATAGATGCATAATATACATCTATCTATCTATCTATCTATCTATCTATCTATCTATCTATCTATCTATCTATCTATCTATCT
>JANRMT010062848.1:15986897-16058598 GCA_026402145.1 Polypterus bichir lapradei | reverse complement strand
TATTATTATTATTATTATTATTATTATTATTATTATTATTATTATTATTATTGCCTGTCTGAACTGTTATTTTGGCATTCTCAGATATGCAGTTGGCAATCAGTAAATAATACCAGTGATAAATGTTATCTTTTTTTTGTAATTTATTTTGTAACATATGAATAAAATGTTTATTTGCCTAAAGTAAAACAACTATTGTGTACTGTAGATACCATTTCAAAGATAAGCTCTAGTTAGATGAGTTAAACATGTATAGCTCCATGACAAACTATTCACCACTAATAGGGTTTCTACATTTTTGCGTAATGTAGCAGCCCTCAATGTAACCACACAGGGCACACTAGGTAGTCCTTTACAGATCCCAGGCGACCTTCTTTAATGCTACATTTCGAGAGGCTGCTGACAGTTTATTTTGAAAATAGGACTTTAATTTTTTTTTATATTCTTTTTAATCCCCAAGGGGAAACAGCATGATATAAGTGCAGGACCTTTGGGGGTCAGAACAAAAGGTTGGATATTGCACATTGTCCATAGAACATTTTTTTCTCAAGTTAAAGAGCCTTGCTCAAGGACCCAACAGAGTAGGATCCCTTCTGGCTGTAATTTGAACAGGCAACCTTCCAGATACCAATCCAGATCCTTAGCCACAGAGGCACCACACCTCTTGCCCCTTTATCACATTCCTTTTCACATGCATATGGGATTATCTACAAATCAGTATTGTATAAGCAATACTTTAACGGCCTCACTATTTGCTTAGAAACCCTTAGCTTAGCCTAGCAAATTTCTGTCAGCGGTGCTTGTGAGGATTTTCTTTTGGCTTTACAATAATTGTGGCAATGCCTTATTCTGATCTTGGTGTTCTTGCCCCTTTGATTAAGATAGCTCCATCTTGACACTTGGAACAGAACCTTAAGTGGCCTGGCGGCTATAAGTATCATTTTCATGTGAAATTGCATTCCAAATTTTATTGAAAATTGCATTTAAAAAAGAGACAATAAATGAATAACCTACAGAAAATTATTTATAATCAAAAAACTAGTATGGAAATCATGTTCTCTTGCCCCAAAAATGCATAACAATGTACAAAATGTAATTAATGAACTTAAATAGATGAGTAAAATATGACAGCAAAATGTAATGTAGAAATTCCTTCATTTTATGTGATATTATAAAAAATCCACAAAGGAAATAAAATATGCACAAATTAATCTTTAAACTTTGTTTATCTTAATGTCTTATGACACAGAGATCAAGGCTGTATTTACAAGCTTGTTGGTTTTACTGAAGTTCATACAGAGACTCCTTTTTAAATTCTTTTCAGACAGGCGTGCAAAAGTGTTCTGTTCTCCTGCACAGGCTGCACTCATGTCAGGGTAGAGTTCTTCCCCCTTCAGTATCCAAAGGTGAATTACTGTAACTATGATGCTTTTAGCCCTCCCTTTTATTACTGGTCTCTGGGTCACATGACTGGTAGTGTTTGGGATGCCTAATGGATTCACTGCTCTGACTATGCAGTGGCTTGTGATTATTCCTCTGGGCTTGTCCTTCCTTTGCTGTCTTCCAGGCTTCACCTAGGAAAAAAGATACATGTTCTGAGGCATCAACAGTTCCTTGTTCCATTCCAGGGGTTTCCTCTTTGCTCCTAGTAATTACGTTACAAGCAGAACTGAGGAGGAGGAGTATATGCATATTGTGATGGGTGCCTGTATGAGCTCAGCAATACACTGACCTCCCATGTTTTAAATTTTGTAATTCTGTGTACTGACAATGTAACGTGAAGAACATCATATAAATTCTATTCAGAATTCATCTTCAAAGAAGATTATATAGCAGACAAACCAACTCAATATAAACAAAATTAATTTTTTCAAAATGATAATAGTGTAGCGCTCTGGGTAAATAATAACAGGAGCACTCACAGCTGTCAGGGCCTCTTCAGTTTTATTTTAGTTAAATTGGTCGTATACAAAAGTAATGGGGCAAACTCCTTGACTCCGGAAATCCACTCACTCCCAGCACCCACCAGGAACCCCCAACACACCCCCAAAACAAGAAAACACACCCCCCACAAGGTGTCCGCCCCTCCCAATTAGAAACCTCCCCTTCCAGTCCTCCTTCGCCCTCAGACACGGCTAGAAAGCATTGCCTGCACGTTACACAGCCTCCCCCTCAGCTCCTCATCCCCGAGGAATCACAAAGTCCTTGAGATGGGCTGGCAGGCATCGCTGTCGATGAGGTCGGGGTGTTCGCAGAGGTTGGTGCAGCGGACTACTGCCTGTCTGCGAATTTTGTGCAGCATCCATGGAAGTGGTTAGACCTTGATTTCCCTCCTGAGTAGAAGCTGGTGATGGTGATGAGTCCATTTGTCTCTCCACGTCAGAGCATCGTCCACGATAGGGAGCCAAACGATCCTGGTGGAGGAATACGCGGCGCCCTGGCGAGGGCAGTTGAACCCAGTACACGACCTCCCCCACCCTTTCCAGAACCCGGCAAGGGCCTACCCAGGAGCTGTCCAATTTTGGGCAACGTCCTCTTTTCCGTTTGGGTCCATAGACCCAAACCTGATCACCCTCTTGAAAAGGTTGGCCTCGAGCTCTCAGATCGTACTGTCGCTTCTGACGAGTCCCCGCCACATGAAGGTGATCCCTGGCAAATGCATGAACAGACTCCATGCGAATCTGTAGTTTGCGAGCGTACTCAGGACCAGACACTTCAGCCATAGTATCAGGGGGTAGCCCGAATGCAAGTTCGGTGGGAGTTCTTACTTCTCTTCCCAACATTAGTAGGGCAGGTGTGCAGCCAGAAGACTCCTGCACTGCAGACCGAAAGGCTAGGAGTACCAATGGCAGCTGCTGATCCCAGTCATGCTGGTCTTGGGAAGTGGCAAGAGCCAACTGTGTTGCAAGCGTCTGTATGAACCTCTCCGCAAGCCCATCACTCTGTGGGTGAAGAGGGGTTGTACGGGTCTTTCGGATGCCCATCTGCTGGCACATCTGCTGAAATACCTGACTCTCAAAATTCCGGCCCTGGTCCGAGTGTAATTCATCTGGCATCCCGAATCTACTGAAAAATCCATCAATGAGGGCCACAGTCCCCGCTTCTTGGTCTGGTAGTGCGTAAGCCTCAGGCCACTTGGTGAAATAGTCAATTGCTACCAAGACATAACGATTGCCCCTGAGTGAATGTGAAAGATGGCCAAGGATATCAACAGCTACCCTCTTCATAGGTGCTCCCACCTGGTATTGTTGCAGTGGTGCTGTTGACTGCCCTGGTGGACCTTTCCTGGCAGTACAAGCATCACATTGCTGACAATAATCCTCTACATCCCTCCTACTCCGGCTCCAGTAAAAAGCTTGGCGTAACCTCCTTAGTGTCTTCGTGACCCCAAAATGGATAGCACCAGGAGTGCCGCGTACACTTCGTAATACCTCTTCTTGAAGTGCACGAGGTACCACCACTTGCCACCTTCCTTCACCAGTTACAGGATTCCGCCACTGCCTCTTCAGAACTCTTCTGTTGATGGACAAACTCCCCCACTGAGACCACAGACCTTTCACTACAGTGGACTCCGCTGCAACCTCAGCCCAAGCAGGACGCTGCCCCCCCTCCAACCATTGGATGATCAGCTGCAATTCTGGATCAGCCTCTTGACTGCTCCTCCATTCCTCTTCACTTCCAGGTACAGTTAACTCTTGGCAACGTATGCTTGCAGACGTCGAACTACCTTCCACTCTGTTCTCCTGGCGGTCACAGTGTGTACACTCTTCCCCTAAGCATGGTCTTCGGGACAGAGCATCCGAATTTCGATGTTGTTCTCCAGATCGATGTTCCACAGTGAAGTGGAATGCTTGAAGCCGCTCCAGCCACCGAGCTACTTGGCCTTCAGGTTCCCTGAAGGAAAGCAACCATTGCAGAGCAGCATGGTCTGTGCGGATCACAAAATGTAGACCACACAGGTAATACCGGAAGTACTGAATGGAATCCACAATGCCCAATAGTTTTCTGCAAGTTACACAATAGTTCATCTCTGGCCGACTCAATGCCCGGCTATAGTAGGCTACAACTCGTTCCCCTTCCAGATGCCTCTGAGCCAGCACAGCTCCAATCCCCATGTTACTGGCATCTGTATCAAGTATAAATGGCAGATTTATATCTGGTGCTGCCAGGACTGGGGCATTACAAAGAGTAGTCTTCAGATTTGTGAACGCAGTCTGCTGTTCTTCACCCCAGTGGAAAACTTCACCCTGACGCAACAGGCGGTGCAACTAGGCTGCAATTGTGCCAAAGCCAGGCATAAAACGGTGATAATAAGAAGCTAGCCCAACAAACTCTTTCACTTGTCGCTGGTTTTTTGGCTTGGACCATCTCTGCACTGCCTCTACCTTGCTATCCTCGGTGGCGATTCCCCTGCCACTCACTCGATGCCCAAGGAATGATACTTCTCTCCTTAGCAAATGGCATTTTTCAGGGTGGAGCTTGAGATTGGCTGCTCAAAGTTTAGTCAGTACATTCCGGAGACTACTTATAGCGTCATTAAAAGTCTTCCCATGCACCAGAAGATCGTCCAAATAGACGAGGCACTGCATGCCCGGTATGTCAGCCAATACCCTGTCCATCAGTCTCTCGAAGGTGGCTGGTGCATTGCAAAGTCCAAAAGGCATAGTCCGGAATTGCCATAAGCCCTTGCCAGTAGTAAAAGCTGTCTTCTATCTGGCCTCGGGTACAAGGGCCACCTGCCAGTATCCACTCTTTAAATCCAGGGACAAGAACCAAGACGATCCCCCTACTAAGTCAAGAGACTCATCAATTCGAGGCAAGGGATAGGAGTCTTTTCCAGGGACAGCATTAAGTCTTCGATAGTCAACACAGAAGCGCCAACTTCCATCTTTTTTTGGTACAAGGACAACTGGTGAGACCCAGGGGGACTCGGAGGGTTCAATAATACCTGCCTCTTGCATTTCCCTTATAATGCTGTCTGCAGCCTTCTGTTTTGCCATGGGAATACGTCGAGGACGTTGTCTAATGGGCGGTGCAGTGCCTGTATGTATGGGATGTCGCACTAAGTGTGTGCAGCCAACATCTTCTGGCGAGGTTGCAAAACGGTCTCTGAAGTCCTCCAGGAGCTCCCACAGTTGACTCTGCTGAACTACAGTCAATCCTTGTTTATTCCTTTCCCATAGTTTGTGGATGACCTTCAAACCTACACTCGTGGTGTCTGTATGATTGTACATGGGTGTTTGATTTGGTTTCGACACCTGGGTGGTGGTCCTCCCCTTCCTATCACCACTGCTCAGAAGGTTCAAAATTGTTCCATCCTGGAATGTCAAAGTCCACTTTTGTAGATCAATTTTAACTCCAGCCATCTCCAAAAAATCCAAACCCAGGATACAGGGGTCCATAATCTTGGCCACCCAGACCTCCAATGTCCAGCAAAGCCCACCAATACAAATAGCTACCTGAGTTCTACCTAGCATGGGTGCTGTTTCACCTGTGGCGGTTGTCAAAGCTACCCCTGTACCCTTCCACTGTTTTTCTTCTGGTAGTAAGTCTGGTCTAACAATTGTGGCAGTCGATCCTGTGTCAATCAGGGCCTTACAGACACGATTGCCTATCCAAGTGTGGACATGGCAATATGTCCCTTCACCCAATCGGCCAACAGGCACCAGGGGTTGCACATCTTGCCCCTGTGGACTACTTTGTGATGGGACATGCTGTGGGGCCCGTGCTGTCCCTCCTACACGGGTCCCTGGTCGTTTCCCTGAGGTAGCTGTATGGCTTTAAGCTCAGTTTTTTCCTTGTGTGGACAAAAGCGCTGCAGATGCCCCACCCTGCCACAATGCCAGCATAGGGGTGGTTTTACTGAACGTGGTGACCGTTGTGCTTGCGAGGGCAACACTGTCACAGCCAAAGATTTGTCTTCTTGCATGTGTTGATGCTGGACAACCTGCTGTTTAACTGGAATTATGTATTTTCTCATAGCTAAGGGGATGGGGTCCTGGCATCCTTCTGATAGCACCTGCTCAGCCTCTTGTGCTATTTGCAATGCCTCTTCAAATGTACTTGGCTTGGAAAATCGTACCTGTTGCCTCAATAACTGGGGTGTGAGACCCCGGATGAAAGCCTCCTTTGCCAACTCCTCTTGGACTGCCCGATCAAAGTAAGGGTAGCCTCTTCTGACCAAAGACTGAATTTCTGCTGCAAACTTGCCCAGACTTTCTGTTGTATCACGAGTTCGCTCCCCCAACTGCTGTCTGATGCCCGGAATGGATTCTACAATGCCCAATAGTTCTCTGCGAGTTACACAATAGTTCATCTCTGGCCGACTCAATGCCCGGCTATAGTAGGCTACAACTCGTTCCCCTTCCGGATGCCTCTGAGCCAGCACAGCTCCAATCCCACTTCTGACACCAATGTAGCGCTCTGGGTAAATAATAACAGGAGCACTCGCAGCTGTCAGGGCCTCTTCAGTTTTATTTTAGTTAAATTGGTCGTATACAAAAGTAATGGGGCAAACTCCTTGACTCCGGAAATCCACTCACTCCCAGCACCCACCAGGAACCCCCAACACACCCCCAAAACAAGAAAACACACCCCCCACAAGGTGTCCGCCCCTCCCAATTAGAAACCTCCCCTTCCAGTCCTCCTTCGCCGTCAGACAAGGCTAGAAAGCATTGCCTGCACGTTACAATAGGAAAGACAGTTTATTAAGCATCACTTTACCCTACAACACGATAATGTTCCAAACACACTGCAAAGGCAAGGCTGGAGTTTTTCAAAGATAAAAAAATGGAAAATTCTTGAATGGCCAAGCCAGTCACCTGATTTAAATATAATTGAGAAAATTTAATGAAACAAGCCTCCAGAACAAGCCGTGTCCAAAGATGGCTGCATTACATGCCTGTCAGAGATTTACAAGAGATAGTACTCAGAACCTGGTGATGTCTATAAATTGCACACTTCAAGCAGTCATTGCATGCAAGGAATATGGAGCAAAGTACTAAATACTGTACGACTACCTTAAGAGAATTGCCATTGCAGTGTCCCAAACATTATGGTGCTCTGAAATTGGGGGTAGGGGGTAAAATTTAAGTCTACAATCATGTGCACTTTAATCACATCTGAATTGTTTCATTTGTAATTTTAAATTGTTGGAAGAGGTGGAAATCAAGGAAAATGTGTCTTTGGCCCATCATTGCAATCATCATTGCAAAACTGCCGCTGGACAGAGGAAATATCACATTGTCCAGTTTATCAATCCATCCATTATTCAACCTGCTTTATCCTAACTACAGGGTCACGGGGGTCTGCTGGAGCCAATCCCAGCCAACACAGGGCGCAAGGCAGGAAACAAACCCCGGGTGGGGCACCAGCCCACCGCATTGTCCAGTTTATTTGCTTTCTTATTAGCTATTTCACGCATGTCTTTTTTTCCAAACTGATAGCACTGTATCTCATGCAATTGTAATTATTCTTACAGCACATTAAGTTACTTTAAATGTGATGGGATCTAAACGCAACATGTTAATTTATTTCACATAGAAGTGCATACCTACATAAAATTATAGAAACTGGAAAAGGGAATGAAAGGCAGAGACAAAGCAAAACATGTCCGCCTCAAGTGTGTGTAAGTGTGTCTTATTTAAGGGTAAAACTGCAGCAATGAAATTCCTGCTTCATTAGTTTCTGATGTTTAATTGCTGTCTCCTGCTGTAAGATCACTAGAAAAAACATCTTTCTATTACAAAATGTAGGCATAAGTGGAATGATGGATTATAACTTAATGTGTTGCTCAGGGTGTGCACTTGGGTGATCAGCTGAATGTGTTTTTAATTTCTTGCAGTGCGTTCATTAACCTTTTTTTATTAGTCGATTGAACTTTCATTAATAATGTGGGCACATTCAAGACTGCGGGCAATAGTCAAAGTAATTCCACTAGCAGATGATAAATGATATTAATTCAAAATGTGAAAAGTAATTTAAGGTTTTACATTAATTACATATTTAAAAAAATATTTATTAAAAAAGGACAGCATGGCAATGTACCAATTAGTATTGCTAGCTCACATTATTTGGAACCCTTTTCATTTCCTGGTTGGACTGCCTTCAGTTTGCATCTGAAACACTTTAAAAATTTTAACCATGGAATATTGAAGGCAGTTCACTGAAGTTTAACTGAAATACTGTTTTAGAAATATGGCATGGTGGAACAGTGACTATCATGGTTCACAGCTCCAGAGTCCTAGATTTGAAACTTGGCCCAATCACTGTCTGTGTTAAGTGTAAAAACACTCTGAAATTTTCCCAACACATTTCAAGATCACGGATTTAGGATTAATTGGAGACTCTAAATTGTCCTAGTGTGAGTGACTGTGCTGTGTAATAGGCTGGCATCCCTTCCAGGGTTGGAAGACCCCTGCCACAGTAAATTAGACTAGGAAGGATAAACAAATGGCAGAAGTTCTGAGCCTGATTGTGCTGATGTTTATTCTTGACTATTAGATGGAGTAATCACACTATCCTCTTTTTTGCCTACAAGGGTATTTTCTGATTTCTATTGTAGCTCTCTGGCAGCTAAGCCTTTACCCAAAATCAAATTTGTACTAAATGGAAGTGACATTTTTTAAACTCAGCATTACATATTATTTTTGGAATCATCCAAGGGAGCTGCAGCAATGGACAACGTGTGCATGTGTTGCTGTGCATTGCAGGGTTCCTATGGAGGTGGGTGACCCAAGACACTTGGAAGTCCAGATGTAGGGGTTTTCTTTTTCTTTTCTCCCCTATTGTTTGATGCTTTAAGAAATTAAAATCCATTAATGAAAAAACTGCAGTAAATATATAGTGGATTCAGAAAATATTCAGGCCTCTTCACTTTCTGCACACTTTGTTGTGTTGTACATTTAATTTTAAATTGATAAATTTACCATCAATCTGCAGTTAATAACCCATAATGACAAAGTGAAAACATGGCTGCAGAAAGGTTAGCAAAATTGCTAAAAATCAAAAAAAGAAATCTCTCATTCATATAAGTATTGAGACCATTAATTCAGTAATTTGTAGGAGACACTTTGGTAGCACTTACAACTTTTAGTCTTCTTGGGTACATCTTGACAAGCTTTGCATATCTGGATTTGAGAAGTTTACCCCATTCTTCCTGGCAGATCCTCTCAAGCTTTATTACACTGAACGGGATACATCTGTTGTCTTCAGGTCTCTCCTCGTTTCTTTTATACGGTTTATGGCTGGGCTTTGGTTGGGCCACTCAAGGATAGTAAGAAACTTTTCCCAAAACCATGCCAGCGTTATCTTAGTTGTATGCCATTGTTGTGCTGAAGGGTGAACTGACACTCCAGTCTGAAGTTGCTTACACTTTAGAACAGATTTTCTTCAAGGATCTCTCTGTATTTGATGGAATTCATTCTTCCCTCAAATCTGAACAGTTCCCCTGTTCCTGATTCTGAGAAGCAGCCCTGTAGTATGATGTGCCAGGGATGGTATTAGGCAGGTGATGAGCAGTGTCTGATCTTAACCAGACACAGTATTTGAAGATTTGCCCAAATAATTACATTTTTGCCTCATCAGACTGAAGAATCTCAACTCAGTCTTAGAGTTTTTTTAAATCCTATTTGACAAACTCCAAGTGTAAGCAACTCAGTCCACCATAAACATGTGACTGACTGAGTGCTGCTGGGATGGTCATCCTTATCACAGAGTCTCCCATCTCAGCAGGGGACTTCTGAAGCTCTGTTAAAGTGAACACTAGGTTCTTGGTCATCGCCCTAACCAAGATCCTTCTTGCTTGGTTATTCCATTTAGCTAAATAGAGTTCTGGTGGTTCCAAATGTATTTTATTTCACTGTTATTTAGGCTACTCTGCTCCTTGGAACTCTGAAAGTTTTAGAAATGGTTGTAAACCCTTGCTCTGCTCTATGCCGCACCACAGTTTGATCATAGAGAGTTCCATGGACTTCATGGCTTGGTTTTTATTCTGACCTGCAATGTTATTTGTAAAACATCATACTGTATATACAGGTGTGTTCCTTTCTAAACAATATCCAAACAATTAAATTTCCACCAGTAGGACTCAAATCAATTTCTAAACACATCTCAAGGATAACAAAAGCAAATAGGTTGGTCTTGACCACAATTTGAAGTGTCAGAGCCACTTTCATGAATCAGATTTGATTTTAAATATACTAGCAAACCTTTCTGAAACCATGTTTGTCATTATGGGTTATTGAGTGTAGGTTGATAGGCAAAATTACAATTGTATCCATTTAAATTTAAATCTACAACACAATAAAGTGTACAGAAAGTGAAGGGGCCTGAATTCTTTCTGAATCCACTGTATAGTTATCTTTGGTATACATACTGCATGCTGTTTATGTATTCAACACTACTGTAGATAGAAAGCAAATAATAAATGTTAGGAAGCATGTGAGTTGTGGTCTTGGTGAATAATGGAGAGAATAAGCTGGAGAGAAGGCATGAGCAGAGTAAAAGAAGCAACAACATTGATTAGAACAGTCTGAATGACAAGGGTGGGAGCTGAATATTGTTTTGCTTTTTTTCTCTTTGTATTCCTATTTTTCTTTTGTTTTCCCTTTATTTTTAAGCAAATGGTTAAATCTGTTATTATTAATATTATGCCATTGTAATGTGCTTTTTGAAAATAAAATAACATTTATATTGAAAAAAGAACAGTTTGAATGAGACAGAGGAGATGGCAGGGGCGTGAAATTGAGCATAACAGACTGTCAGGAGATATCACTGAAGGTAGATATGGAAGACAGAAAATGATACGACTGGATAATATTAAAGACAATGGAATGTAACAGTGTTGAAATAAAGGTGCAAGATAGGGAAAGTAGGAGCTGGCATTTCAAGACACGGACTTGCCTACAGGCAGATAATGAATGATTGAATACAGGTTATGTTAATGGGAGTTTTTAAACTGTCATAGGCTCCAGTTCAATTAAATTTTTTCTTATTTTCTTTTTTCTTATAGATATATAAGATAATCATTGTCATGTTTACAGAGTATAGTGAAATCATTACTTGCATGCAAGTGTGACAGGTGTTTGGTCACACTTACAGGTAATCTAATTTAGACACCATTAAAATATCCGACTACGCCACCCAGTTTTATTAAGAGACTGGGAACTCCTGACATTTACCAATAATAGCACACAGGTTTCTTTAAATTGGGCGTTGAGTAAACACACAATGAAAGACACAACAGTAATTTCAGGAAAAGGAACAGTAACTTCTATTACACCAGACAATAATAAGTACATTAAAAAGATAAATAAACATAAAATCTAACAATATCAAGAACGAATTTCCTTTTTTTAAAAGGAAAACACACAGTCCACACTCTAAAAGTCCGTCATAAACAGAATTGGACGATACAACCTTTAGTGGTGCAGAGTCCAGTTTGTACACTGTATTACCCCAACAATTAATCGTCCAACTGTCCACCGATGGACTCTGTTCACTGGATACTCGTGCCCCAACAGAAGTTTTGTCAAATTGTGGAATCCCTGTCAGCGTCTCCTCGTCATTCTTTTTCTCCACTCCTGGCTCCTTGTGTTGCTGTGTCCTAGGCACACCTCACTTCTCGTCTGCCAGCTTTGCTTGGTCCTTTCATGCAGCTTCCGTCTCTCGCTGGACCCACAACCATTTTCTTGTGGAGCTGTCTTTTCCTCCCTCGGGGTAAGTGTTGCCATCCTTGTGCCTCATGTCGTGCCACCCAGGTACCCTCATCTGCCTATGAGCCCCTGTGCCCGGTCTGAGTGACTTGGCAGCATTCTCAGTGGACCGTCGCTCTTTTGCCTTCTCCTGCCCAGAAGCTTAAATCTCCTTCAGTCCCTGCCATTATCAGTTCCGGACAAACGGATTAAACAATGGCACATCTAAATTTCCTGGGTTTAACCATTAATGAAAACACAAGTTAACAAAATATATTGTTACCAACCATTAAGGAGTACAGATCTGCTTATTAGAAGCCAATATTATCAAACATGTTAATTTCCAAGTCAGGTAAATACAGACATCCTGCAAGAAAGGAGCAGTTCTGTTATCACAACTTGGTATTGTTTGTAATCTCAAGTAGCCAAAAACTTCAAAGTGGTGACTCCTTTGCTATACAGCAAATACCTTAAATCTGCAGACAGCCTTTTAACTTCTCACCCCCATTTCCAACAATGGGTGCCTTTTGCCTGTTCATCTGCTGGGTTTTAAATGTATTATTTACATGTTTCTTTTCCTAAGAGGGAAATGATATGACCCAGTGTACAATAAATGTCCCCCTCTGACACAGGCACATTTCAACTTATGAGGTCCGTATGTATATGTATAACCATTACAGGATAATGTGTAAGAAAGAAATACAATATAAAAACCAAAATGTTAAAAAGTAAATAGAGAAACATTATTTCATATAAAGTGTATGCCAATTGAAATTGTCAGAAAAAGATTGAAATTTAGAGATGTCAGGTAATTGAAAGGAACTACACTGGGCATCTCTCTCCTAGGAGGATTCGTTTTGCTGACGTGCTCGCCTCACTTGTGTATTAGCAGCAGAAGGAAAAGTAAAACGGATACAGTTTTGCCACGGTTAGCAGCTAAGTGACTTTGTCTTTCTATTGCAGTTTTGCTTTGTTAACGTGCTGGCCTCGCTTGTGTTATTAGTGGCTAAGCGAGTTTCCTGTTTCCTTGGAGGCAGAGTCCTTACCCCGACTCTACCTCTCACTTCCTGGCTGGACAGACACGCACACTTCCAGACGTTTATATATAAAATATATATACAGTATACCGTATATACGCGCGGATAAGTTCTCTCATGGATAAGTTGGGACTTATGATCGATTTTTCAGGTTTCAAGACCCGACTTATACGTGAGTATATCCATCCATCCATTATCCAACCTGCTATATCCTAACTACAGGGTCATGGGGGTCTGCTGGAGCCAATCCCAGCCAACACAGGGCATAAGGCAGGAAACAAACCCTGGGCAAGGTGCCAGCCCACTGCAGTACATGAGTATATAAAGTATATATATATATATTGTCACCCATGCGCGAGTAGGAGGCCACGGACGGACCTGAAACCGCTTCGAAGGACGTTCGCCGGTAGGGAATGGCGGGGTACTAACCTTTCTGCTCTCTCTTTTAGGAAAAAAGACGCTCTGCCATCATAACCTGCCCGCAGTACGTCCACTTCCGCCCTTCCTCCGCCATCTTCCCTGACGTCAGCAATCCCGTCATCCCTCACGCCTCCTTCCCAGCATTCCTCCACTTCCGGCTCCTCCTATATAAAATGGCCGCCGACGCCTGTGAAGGCGTCGTGCATATGAACATTTATGTTTGTATATTTTGACCTGATTGTGGAAAAAAATAACTTTTTGTTTACAGTATATGGAGCCGGAAACCCCAACCCTTTATGCTGTGTCTTTTTCGTTCTTTTGCAATATATATATATATATATATATATATATATATATATATATATATATAAATTGGATGAAGTCCAATGTATTTGATAGAGTGTGTATTTGTCATTGTGCCCTACAATGGTCCAGGACTGACACCTGTTTTGTGCTCAATACTGCACTAAACAACCCTAAACTGGAGTAGCAAGTTAGGAAATGGATGGAAGGGTTGATTAGTGTATGTATAATAGAGTATCATTTGCTTGGATTTTAAATGAAAATTTATTTTACAAGAATAAACGAAATTAATCTGAATCACTTATCTAAAAATCCCAGGTCTATCAGGGTAATTATTTAACGGAAATGGCTTGTATCTGGATTGCCTGTCCTTTGTTGTTACCTGCTCCAACCTGGGTTCACCTGTTGTCATCCGCCATCTTTAGGATGATGAAGTTATAAAGGGATAAGATAACTTCAAGAGGATGACCTGTGTGATTGCAATGTAATATAACTCTTTGATGTAAACATGTGGATAAGGAAACCATCTCTTAGGATGTGTCATTGTTTACCAACTTGTTTATCTATTTGAGTAGTCTCTCTCACTTTATTATAAATATACCTTTTTGAAAAAGAGATTTCAGTTTTTGGTAAAATAGTGTACAACAGTTTTGTAATTTTAATTTTGCTAGGGGGAAAAACACCAGGGAGTTTGTCTATCAGAAATAGATGTTCAAGTGTTCTTGTAATGTGTTTACTTCCTCTTTAATACTTACTGTCAGAGTGCTTTGCAGATCTGGAGTAAATCTGTATTGGAAGTGAATATTTTAAAAAGTGAAGTTTGGGAGCTGCTGCTTAGGAGTGTTGTGTCCTGTTTTGAGATCCTTGTCTTGTAGTGATGATCTGTGTTATTTTCATTAGTCTGTTTGAAGAAAGTTAATCCTTACCTCTGAATCCAGCTGTACCAGGGATTTAAGGTCAGAATGCCACCAATACCATTTTTCTCAGCATTTTTCAAAAGGAACTACTGGTAGGACCAAATTGTTCACTTTTATCTCTGGAATGTTGATTACATAGTTAACTTTTTCAGAACCTGCTTTGTCGAATTTGGAAGCTTACCACAGCTTTCTGGACACCAAATAATTTCATGAATATGGACTTACCATTGCATTTAGTTTTTGTGTTGTTATTTATATATATGTGGGGTGGGTGGTAACATAAGTGTATATTTCTTTCTTTCAACACATTTTATTGATATAACAATTAACTGGCATAGCTGAGGGGATTTTCTGAGGGATGGGTGGAACATGCAAGGTTGAATGCAGCTTGATGTTGGCTTTTTGAACCTACAGTAACAAGTCAGGTCAGGTCAGGTGGGAAGCATGCAGTGGTACAATGCATTGCTGTACCCACCACACAACGAAACAGCTCGCGATCCCAGTTGGCAATCCCCCAGTCCAGTCCCACCCTTCTGGAAATGACCATCTATCTGCCATAGCCAGGTGATATGTAGGTGTTCTCTTGGCCTGGCAATGAGAATCTGTGATCTGGATAACCCTTGAGGAATTGCAACACATGGCCGTAGTGCCATAACTGGCGCTCCCTCACAATGCAGGTTATGTGCATCATTCAAGACTCAATGAGCAACTTCTTGTGCGACACAAAGTCAAACCAACAGTACCCAAGGATTCTCTGAAGAGACACAGTACCAAAGGAGTCCAGTCTTCATGTTAGGTCACTGGATAGCATTCTTGTTTCATAACCATACACCAAAACAGAGAGCACCAGGACTATGAAGACTTGGTCCTTCGTCCTAAATGTTGGGAATGCTACACACCCCTATCCAGCGGCCTCATGACCCCCCATGCTTTCCCAATCCATTTACTGACTTCATAGGAAGAGTCACCAGAGACATGAATTTCACTGCCAAGGTAAGTAAACTTTGTGACAAGGTCGACATTCCTTATTGCAAACAGACACACTGCTGATGACTGTGCTCAAGAGGTCATTAAAGGCCTGGATCTTGGTTTTTATCCAGGACACTCGCAAGCCCAGACACTCAGACCCTTATTCTCTCAGGAGTCCTGGTCAGAGCCTCCATTGACTCCATGAAGATCACAGCACCTTCAGCAAAGTCAAGATCAGTGGATCTTTCTTTACCAACAGATGCCGCACAGCCGCTGGACCCCCAGACACTGCCAAACACCCAGTTCCCGCAAACACTGAACAGAGTAGGAGCAAGAACACACCCCTGACAAACCCCAGAATAAACTGGGAAAAACGCAGAGGTCCTGCCTCCTCTCTGCACAGTACTCACAGTACAAGTGTTCAGACCGGCCATGATATCCAACAACTTCAGGGGAATCCTGCAAAGTCTCAGGATGTCCCACAGGACAGCTCGATCAACTGAGTCGAACACTTTATTAAAATCGACAAAGGCTGCAAAGAATTTCTGCCGATATTTGTGATTGTGCTCAAAGAGAACCCTCAGTGTCAGAATGTGGTCAGTGGTAGACTTCTTAGGAGTAAATCAAGACTTCTCTAGTTGCTGGTATGTGAGCGAGTGACCACAGATCCTATTGGGGATGACCCTAGCAAGGATCTTTCCAGGAACAGAGAGCAGTATTATCCCCCTGTAGGTGCCACTATCCAGGCAATCACCCTTCCTTTTCCAGACAGGGATGACAAAAAAAAAAAAAAAAACATGGTCATTCATAGTAAAAATGTCGACATGAAGCTGGGCTGTTCTGGAAACAGAGTTCCTGGACTGGGTTACAAGTGTACTGAGAATTACCAACTCCCGGTAAAAGTAAAAGTAAATTTTTTATCCAAGTGGGTGTCCATAGTCTCTTTCTTTTAAGAATTTAAAAATTCTTTAGATTTATAGAGATTCTACAGAGAAAGTGAATGTCAATTTGCTGCCTCCCAAAATTTAACAAGAAATTAACTCTCATCAGACACCTTACATCATCTCCAGCAGAGAGTATCTATTATTTAGTATGAACTTGTATGAATTCTGTTCTCTGGTACAGCTTTGTAAATGCTGCAAGCTCTTCATGGAATCCTTATTATAGAAGATAGATTTTGAATTCTGCAGAAGAAGTGATCTCCTTAGAAATATTGTTTGAAAAAAGAGAAAGAGTGCATCACTTCTGATGATTAGTATTCAGGAGCCATCAGACCATTGCATTCACAATTGGCACAGCCGGTAATTTGGGCATGCATCCAGACTGTGGCTAATGGCTGAAGTATAAGAGCCACAGACAATTCAGTGTATTCTTTCATTCCTTGGGCATTCAGTGATAACAGGAAAGAAAGATTAGACCTTCAAAAAAGAAAAAAGCAAAGTCCTGAACTGAAAGGAGAAGATGGCACCAGTGATTTGGCTAGCTGCTTGGCACAAACAATGGGATTAAATCTTAAAATGAGCCAAGCCAGACTTCACTCACTCACATAGCTGCAGTTCAGTATATGGTGAAACAGCATACATTTGGGTTAATGCATTTTGCATTGTTTTATAAATTAAAAAAATTAATGCAAGTAGCATAAACATTTTCCCTTTGAATAATATTATCATTACTGTCATCACCCTTGTGGTGAAGCCTAAGGGCCGATTTATACTTCATGTTCAGAATGCGTACGTGCCCGCATCATGGCTGCCACGCGTGCCCAGTGTTCATTTCACGCGTCCTCTGAACAGGTCCTCAGAAATTAGCACAATGCGTGTGCGAGTTGAAGTACCAACAAAAAGTCGCGGGGCGCAGTGTACTAGAAGTCGGAACGTGACGTCAGTGTCTCTGTTTACTATCTACATGTAACAGAAAGCCTCTATGCAGATCCTACGGGATGAATGCTTCGATGTGGTGAAGCAAAATGCCGACATACAGATGCCTTCGTGGTGCTTTTATATTCAAGCGTCGCATATTCCCAATTGCAATGACACAATACATTTTAAAAGTCTCACATACCATCTTTTTCTGCCGTCTTTTTTTTTTATTTTTGCAACTTAACAACAGCAACATAATGTATAGCGCTGTATTTGAGCCACTGAGAAAAAAATAAAGGACACGGTGAAAACGTGTATTTTGTGATTAAAGTGGAAATTTCAGCTTTAATCTTGAAATGTCCACTTTAACCTCATAGTTTACTTTATCATTAATGCAGACCATCATAAACGTCATCCCAGTTTTTAATCGCTACGAGCTTCTTGAACCTGATAGCAGCGGCAAGCAGCAATAGATCACCACACAGAACAAATTAAATGTATGATATTCCAACTCTCTGCACATTTAGAATCTTTAGATTTGTACTTGATACCACTTTCATGATGAAATGCATTAAAGTGTGTATGTTACATTTTACATATAATTTCGTTTAAATAATGAATACTGTTAATAATTACACACATGGGGGTGTCACGGTAGTGGAGTGATAGCACTGCTGTCTTGCAGGGAGTTATGTTACTGGTATTTCCTGCTTGTATTCCACACTGTGCTCCGGTTTCCTTCTAAAAATATGCAGATTTGGGGATTTGGTGCCGCTAAAATGACGCTAGTGTATGCGAGTGCTTGTATTCACCTTGCAATGAGCTGAGGCCTCGTCCAGGGATTGTTTCTCACTCGTGCCCAATGCTTGCTGGAATGGACACATCCCTGGATTTATGGATTTAATCAATAAACATTCTTTTCAGAGATATTGCGGTAAGGTGTCATCAGAATTTAATGAGTGTTCTAGGCAATTCACAACACAGAGAAGCCGAACATGTTCTCACCGTGATAATATCTCGCACTGCCACCTGGTGGATTCCTCCAGATTTACGTAAAGTACGCACGCAAGTATGAACACTACAACGCTTGCGTAGCAGGAGCGTCCGCTGCAGCATGCGTCGCTTTGTGTGAAGTATAACTCAGGGCTTACTGTTAGTATCAGAAAACTACAAGCTGTCATCATTATTTCCAAGGAAACAACAAAATGCCTTCATGAGTGCCATTTTGCAGCTAGGGTGCTGTAAAACCATTACGTCATTCATTCTCAATTGTGAACTTTGTCTCCTTACTGGGAATGCATGAACGGTGCATCACAGCTACGTCTTTTTGGTTTTTCACATAGTACTTTTTACAGAGAGTGGTGTTTCTTTGTGTTAACAATGTGTTTCCCGCTAATGTGTACATAATGAGTAGACATGGAATGGGGTCAAATAATCTTACATCAATAGCATTCAGCCACATTAATGAAAAAAGGAACACACACACACTGTCCCTGAACTGAGAGATTTTGCAACAGCCTGCCACTAAAAAGGCACAACTTGTTAGAAATTTTCCACCTAAAGGAAAGACCTAAACGCTTATCACAAACTTAATGATAACTAATTAAATGATTAATTTAAATATGATTTATGATTATCATTAGTTCTTACCGAAAAGGATGCTTTGAATTTGTGATCTCTTTATACAGCTTTACATTCCTACTTGCCAAATCGTGTGAAATAAAACTAATTTAATGATTGACTGCCTTTATGAAATTGTAAATATTGTTTTTGTAAATGTAAACCATTTTGGTGTATTCACAGAATAAATACAATTAGACTGGTTTATTTATGGACTTTTTCATATTTAAAGAAATGACCTCAGAAATTGTATGGATGAAGTGAACCTAAAACCAAGATTTATTTATTTTAGCATAACGTATCTTTCTCTTTATTTTCTTGCAGTATTACAGGCTGGTGTCCATAAAAAGTCATCATTAAATAAGGCTTAAATAATAGGAAAGTCATTTCACAGTCAAAGCAAATCTGGATAATAAAAGTAGTGTGAAAATGCTTTTCTGAATTTTAAGAGTTTAATACATATTTTGCAATTTGTTTTAGGAAGGCAAACAGCAAAAGTTCAAGAATGCAGGCAGTGCCGTGTAGTGGTTAAGGCTTTACAGTGCACACCCTGAGGTTGTGGGTTCAAATCTCACTACTGACACTGTGTGACCATGAACAAGCCACTTAACCTGCCTGTGATGTAAGCAATTGTATCTCAAATGTTGTAGGACACTTTGGATAAAGGAAAAATCTATTCTCTATATATAAAATCCTAAACCTAAAAGTGCAACGATTTTATTTATTTTTTTTATGTCACGTTTTTGCCATGCTTTAAATCAAGGTTATTTTAAAACCTACATATATATGATTGAGCAAAGAGGAGGTAAAAAAAAAACTGTATTTGTTTCTCATTGTATCACCGTTTAAGAGAGGGTTTCGGAGGAGTGACCGTGTCTCTTTGGGGTGCGTTCATCCCCCCTCTTCACAACGTGAGCGGCAGAGATGTGAAGTGCCTGGCGCGTAGCGCAGGCCAGGGGGGTTAGCAAGTGAAGCGAGCAGGGGGCAAGCCCCATAGTAATAAGTATAATAAAATATTTGTAAAACATACACTAACTAGCCATGTGTGCCCAACTACGTTGCGCGTGTTAAAGTTGTCTGTGAAGGGCTCCCTGTATAAGGGAAACAAAATTACAAAAGAAAACCCTTGGACATTGATTAGATAGGAACGGCCTACTCGGAATCACTGTCCGAATAGTAATTATGTGGTGGTGTAGGAGCATTTCTGCTTCTGTCCGTACACAGTCCGTCTCGTTTTCACGATGCTATCGTTTCCTCTCATGATGTCTTCTCAACCTTTCTCCAATCTCGCAGGTTGCTTTGTGGCAATCCAAAGAGTAAGGCAATATACACGGAGCAATGGTTATAAAAGGGGGACACATAGGTATCCAGGCTCTTTAAAGCATAAATAGGGATTACTTCACTGACATGTGAGCAAGCCACGGTACAACTGTGAGACGCGCAGCACTCGCCGGTTACAACGTAACAATAATAATTTCCGGAACATGCTGTTACGTTGTCATTCATTTTACCCACTGTCTTTCTTTCAATCATATGTTACGTAGGCACGTACCTTTTATCTTCGGCAATGTCATTCTCTAGCCAGGCCTCAGGAGCTAACCAGCGTAACACTGTCCACCACCCCTTTCATTATTCCAGCACATTGTTGACATCCGTGAGTAACAACAACGTACTAAACTGGTAGGTGGTCTATGCATGCGTGGAATTCGCGGACAAACAAAGTCCGAGATCTAAATGAAGATCTCTTTAGTTAATTTAAAGCACAACAATTTGTTTAGTTTGAATGTCTGTGTTTTGAGGTGTAACTGGAGTACTACAGTCTTCAGTAGTATAAGCCTGGAGGAGATTCTTAATGCAATGCCTATGTTTTAGCTGTCTCCCTACTGCCATCTAGTGCTTCTTCTTCTAATTCATTCGCAGACAAACAAAGATAAAGATCCAAATGAAGATTATATATAGAGATATTACTTAGTTGTCCCATATATTAACAGAAATGTACAAATAAATGTTCTTTCTGACTATAAGCAACTCCTATGCAAAATACCTTAAAATTCAGAACCTTCACTTTAAAGATAGAAAGGATTGGTCAAAATCTCGCTTGACTTCTGAGCAATTCCCAGAAGTCCCCAACCATTTCGTAGGATCATCAGTAGATCTTTATCTAGTAGGCTGTGACTGGTACAGCTTCCATGGGAGTAGTCTGAGGCCCTCTCGTACTGCTGAGCTTCTCATTGTATCACAGAAGCTCAACTCAGCAAACCTGGGCAGAAGTTTATTTCTGTCATGTCCAGTTAAGATGTTATGCTTTCAGTCATTTCTCAGAGTCAATGTCAATAGGCTAAGAAAAAAATATAGATTACAGAGTAAATTGAAAGGTTTGTAAAATAAATGAGTTGCTATGTTTCCACCACTAGAAAGGGCCAAGCTTGTGTACACACAAAAAGATGCTCAAAATGTGCATATTCAACTTCCCAAGCTGCTTTTTTGTGGTGCAAAAGTGAACACGAAAGGCATTTTAACCTTCAACGGCCTTCTCTATATTGGTGGAGAAGATAATACTGAAAATGCCAAGACTGTTAGCTTTGATTCACACATACGTCCTGCAAAACTTACTTATTTAACATTCACTCAGCACAAATAAGTTCAAATACAAAGCAAGATTATCTCAACACTAGCCAACGCTACAGTAGCTACCTCAACTTCAATACATTACCAGAGACTAGAAGCCGCTCTGGATATGAGGCGTCCGTGCTGGGATTTGCTTACGTGTCGATCCATCTTCAGATTGCTTTCCCAGAAAGGACTTCACTTCAGAATACCTTAAGAAAAGCCAGGAGCCACTACTCCAGTCGTTTTTTTTTCAACCCTGATGATTTCCTTTTGAAAGGGCTAAACAATCTAACAGAAGTCATGGGCTGATTACTACCCCTGACAGTACATAACTGAAATGTACAGTTTGTTTCATTAACAATCATTAGACACTGCTAAATATCAGTAAACAACAGGGCACTTCAGAAAAGAAACACTCAAAACTATTTCAAACATGAATTATGTTTATTTAAAGGAGAAACCAGATGTAAATGTTAGATATGAAAACATACAACCCAAATGATTCAAATCAAGATGACATAGCAAGCTTTGTATCAGGTGGCTGTAGCTTTGGTTGTTGTAGTCTTTGTTTTCTTAAAACAGGTATGATGCTTGGGAGCAAAGGGGCAGTCTGCAGGTGGGAAAGACTGAGTGAGTTGTCTACTCTTGGGCAGTTGTTTTTCTTTCTCTCTTGCTAGCCTTGCTTATTTTTAAAATTCCATTATTTTATATTATGTTTTGCTGACTGTCTTATGCAACATATTGCATCAGTCAAATATTTCGAAGAACTGATAAAATCCTATTGTCTGACTGATTGTTAATTAAATTACTTTTGTCTAGACTTGAAACATTTTCATTTTAAAATTCCAAGCCACCATTTCACATATACTGTACTTGCAAGCATACACACATTGGTCGCATTATTTAAGCTTAAACATGTACATTCTAATAAACAATGACCATTTTTTTAACCATTTTAGACTTATTTTCCCAGAATTCCTGTCTATGTCTATATTGCATACACCCCAAAATTTCTTCTAATCCAAAATTTGACAGTCTTGGAAAATATCTCATGAAGTTTAATGATCCAATGGAGCTCATTTGTACCTGTTTGCTGTTTCAGTTTATTATCTAAAAAATTCTAAAATATTTCAAGTCATTTTTAGCATACTACAAAACGTAATCACCTTCCTCCTAATGTGTTGAGACCCACCCACCTACATTCAAGAGTATTTGATTGTACTCTCTAAACTGAGAGGCAAGATCATGTGCAGCATTATAACTTGCATGTCTTTGGACTGTGGGATGAAACTAGAGCAAACCCATGTGGGAGTGGGGTGAACATGCCAGCTCCATTCAGGAGGCAACCACGCTTGAACCCCAGTCTCCTTTTTGCTGTGATGCAGTGCTTACAATGCACTGCCTTTATCAAATAAAGTATGTATGATAATGTATGTATACTGTTCAAAAAAAAATTAAAGGAACACTTTGAAAACACATCAGATCTCAATGGGAAAAAAATCATGCTGGCTATCTCTACTGATATGGACTGGGCAATGTGTTAGGAATGAAAGGATGCCACATCATTTGATGGAAATGAAAATTATCAACCTACAGAGGGCTGAATTCAAAGACATCCCGAAAATCAAAGTGAAAAAATGATGCGGCAGGCCAGTCCATTTTGCTGAAATTTCAATACAGCAACTCAAAATCGTACTCAGTAGTTTGTATGGCCCCCACATGCTTCTATACATGCCTGACAATGTTGGGGCATGCTCCTAATGAGACGACGGATGGTGTCCTGGGGGATCTCCTCCCAGATCTGGACCAGGGCATCACTGAGCTCCTAGACAGTCTGAGGTGAAACCTGACGGCGTCAGATGGACCGAAACATAATGACCTAGAGGTGTTCTGTTGGATTTAGGTCAGGCAAGCGTGGGGGCCTGTCAATGGTATCAATTCCTTCATCCTGCAGGAACTGCCTGCATACTCTCACCACATGAGGCCAGGCATTGTTGTGCACCAGGAGGAACCCAGGACCCACTGCACCAGCATAGGGTCTAACAATGGGTCCAAGGATTTAATCCCGATACCTAATGGCAGTCAAGGTGCCATTGTCTAGGCTGTAGAGGTCTGTGTGTCCCTCCATGGATATGCCTCCCCAGACCATCACTGACCCACCACCAAACCAGTCATGTTGAATGATGTTACAGGCAGTATAATGTTCTCCACGGTTTCTCCAGACCCTTTCATGTCTGTCACATGTGCTCAGAGTGAACTTTTTGTAGGGCTCTGGCAGTACTCATCCTGTTCCTCCTTGCCCAAAGGAACAGACACCAGTCCTGCTGATGGGTTAAGGACCTTCTACCGCCCTGTCCAGTTCTCTTAGAGTAACTGCCAGTCTCCTGAAATCTCCTCCATGCCCTTGAGACTGTGCTGGGAGACACAGCAAACCTTCTGACAATGGCATGTATTGATGTGCCATCCTGGAGAAATTGGACTACATGTGCAACCTCTGTACGGTCAAGGTATCGCCTCATGCTACCAGCAGTGACACTGACCATAGCCAAATGCAAAACTAGTGAATAAAACAGATGAGGAGAGAAAAATGTCAGTGGCCTCCACCTGTTAAACTATTCCTGTTTTGGGGGTCATCTCATTGTTCCCTCTCTAGAGCACCTGTTGTTAACATCATTAACACCAAAGCAGCTGAAACTGATTAACAACCACCTCTGCTTTTTAACTGACCAGATCAATATCCCAGAAGTTTCATTGACTTGATGCTATACTCTAATTAAAAAATGTTCCTTTAATTTTTTTGAGCAATTTATATTATTGATATTTAATTTTGATATTTAGGAGATTATCTGGCTGTGATATCAAGTCAGGGCTTCCTGGCAAGTTTAGGGGTGGATTTACCAGTCCACATTTCTCCCAAGGATCTTTTCATCTTTGCTGGTGTATGAGGTTCCACTGTCAGTATTTGAAAAGAAAGTCATCCAGCACTTGCACAGGTGCTTGGGTCTGCCAAGGTGCTTAAGCAGCATCACCTTGTATTTGCAAAGCAATAAATTAAACTCCCGATCTGTAGCATGACAGAAGAATTCATGCTTGCCTGTGCAAAGGAAGTGCTGCAATAAAAGGAGTCAGGTGTCACTTTGCACAGGTAATTGTTGCCATCGTTGTACTGTCTTCTGAAACTCAAAACAATGCCCTCTGCTCTCTGGATATTTTTTATTTCCGCTTTTAAAGCAAAGGGGAAATTCCATAGGAATACCATGCTCCAAGGTAGCGTTGGTAGGTGGAAATCCATAATTGTGATGTCAATAGGGTTTTTTTGATTTGATGTCTCCCTCAATATCGGGTAAGCCTTTTCCTTTAATCAGACACTTCATTTTTCTTTGTAGGCATGAGTCAGTTTGGGTTTTTGCATTGGTTAAATGAGGACTCTTTCCCTTCTGTGTGGCCTTCACTTTGGCACCATCTCTCACTTTTATAGCAGCATGTGCTTCTCAGTTCCCTTCAGGTGTATCCAGGATTCTTTTGCATTGTATCCCTTAATTTCTTCCCAGTTATACTTCATTAGTATAGGTATCCACCTCTAAGATGTGAGTTTCAACCTGGGCATGTTTGTTGAGTCTAATGTAGTTGAGTGTTACTGAATTCCCTTCAGTTTATTCAGGGATCAGTTTATAATGAGCTCCTATGTGCTATACCATACACGATTCACTCACATGTATGGCCAAATCTATTCCTGGCAGCTGTCTGACTTCCAGATGTCATAAAAACTGGACCACTGCTTTGAGCAGAGCCTTGGCCGTATCCTCAATTACCTTGATTGCAGATTCTAGGGTATTCAACATGGTCCCTAAAGGCAGCACGTACAGAAGTAGTTCCTCCAGCTCCTGAAGATCGACTCGGCTCTCATCTGTTTCCGAGAGGGACTTTGGCTTTTTCCATCCTTCTGTGAGGAGTCATTGCCCATGTGCTGACTTTACACATGCTCAGTAGGTCTCCCTCAGCAACCTGAGAAGTGTAGTCTGGAAGTCCATTTGCTGGGAAAATCTGCTCCGTCTTAATTAATTTATTGATGGGGCTAGGATGCTTATTCTGAGACTCATTAGCTTTTGCAAAGGAAAAGAAACAGTCACTTACCCTGAGTCTAGACTTCAGGGACTCCAGTATGCAAAAACCAGCATTCAAGTTTGCAATAGTGACGTCCGTGTCGCTGTCGTCCCGTTGCACTTCCTGGCCTTCCTGTCAGGAAGCTGAAAAACACATTAGATGGTCCGCTGCACATTCCCCAATTTCAGATCTTTAGTCTGCTGGAGTTTTTTTTTCAACACTTTTCAGGACCTTTTGTCACTCATCGATTATTTTTTCCATTGGGGAAAGCCCCGCCGAAGAGGCCATCCACTGTATCTTCCACAAGGTACTCCTACTCTCTGTATGGATTCCATTCTCATACCTGGTGCATTGGCCATCTGTGTTCAGAATTATTGCAGGTCCTGAATGATGACCAGGGGTCCGCAGGTCACCTATCGTTCTTCCATCTCTTTGCATTCCTGTCTGATCTTTTGCCAATTTCTTGTATCAGGTGTTTGTTGACATATGTGTGGGATTAAAGGTCTGAGTGGGGTTACAATAATTTTAAGGACACTGCCAATTGACAGCCAGGAAATCCTGCCAACTGAGCCAGTGTGCCACTGCATCCCAAACCTCAGACATGGTAATGCCCAACGTTATTTTGGGTTTAAATGCACCTTACAATAATCACCCATGCAAAGATCAGTCCCAATGCACAATACACTCAAGTTGTTCCTCCTTCCTCCAAGATTGTCACCTGCTGCCTTTCGACTTTTTTTTAAGCCAGACCCAGGAATCCTTCTGGTGTCACAGTGTGTCTCCTTGGAAGCAATTCAGGGTCATATTGAAACCAGGGAGGTCCTCTCCTGACAGTACCCTCTAGAGGCACCCATGAACCCAGGCAGGGTTTCACTTCTGGATACCAATTCCCATTTATCCCTGCAGATGTCCAAACTGGGGTGCCAAGGGAGGACCACTGCCACCTGTCATACAGGGGAATGGAATGATACCTGGCTTCCGACTTCCGCTTGTAAGAAGCTGTTTCCATGGCCAGCCAGCATCCTTGTCTGTCTTTTCATTCTGGCCTCCCATCCAGACAAGAAATTATCCTCTATCCTGCCTGTTTCCTCGGACACTTATAAGAGGAATCCAAGGAACATATGGCACCCTTCAGTTTTTTATGAATCCTTTACACTTGTACAACCTTCCATAGGATTCTATAGGATGCAGTAATATTTTAAAGCTTTGGGTCTGAAAAGTAATTATAGGCCAGACATTAAAAATCCCATGACTCCTCAAATACCTTGCAAAGAAAAGGAGGTTGAAGCATGTTAAATGATCAGAAGAAATTCACTTCACTTCTCCTACGTATGAGATTACACTATTGGCAAAAGTCTTTATTTGATCAACCTAACATTGGCTTTTCTAGGGAAGTTGAGGTGCATGAAAATTTGATAATCAGAAATTATTGCCTCTCTTTTAAAAATGGAGGCTACCAACCCATTGTGTCAATTCTTAAGTTGCATTCTTGCCATCCAAGCAATTTTGAAGAGACACAGTAAGCAAGATACTGCTTCATAATTAAGCATTTCTGATGTGACCTCATGCACCCCTGTAGAGGGTTTCAGCCACCTCAGCTATTGAAGTAAATTACTTAAGTGCATTCCGTATTCTGTTGCCATGTGTATCAGGTATATAAGGTCTTCAGATTTTGTCCTACTTCTTCCAATATGTTCAAAAATAAAAAGTCAACTTTTCCCACCTTTTCTGATGATTACCACTGGGGACACACCACCTACCCTTTCTATAGTCAAATGCTTTAAGAAGCCATATTAAGACGTCATAAACATGTGCCTTGTGGACAGCTGCTGTATGCTAACACCTCTTCTCTTCTTCCCTCTGCAGACTAGATGACTGATGACCTTACAACCTCTGACGTCACATCCAATGTCCATCCATCTGGACCCACCTCTTCCTGTCAGGCCTGTATTTAAACGTAATGTCACCATATTGGAGCAGTCACTCTTGAGACTTGTGTCTGCAAAGACGTTTCTTATCTTATCTATATATAAATTGATGTTACATTGACAGACGGGTATCAGCAAGATTGAAAGGGAAGATCTACAGAACGGTAATGAGACCAGCTTTGTTATATGGGTTGGAGATGGTGGCACTGACCAGAAAGCAGGAGACAGAGCTGGTGGTGGCAGAGTTAAAGATGCTAAGATTTGCTTTGGGTGTAACGAGAATGGACAGGATTCAAAGTGAGTAGAGGGTCAGCTCATACCCTGACTAGAGCTGCTCATTAGCTGTTGTGAGACATGCCCGGACACCACCAGTTGGAGACCCCATCTTTATATAAAAACACATGTTTATTAAGCACACAAATCAAGTCCCACACAGCACACAGTGCTCCCAGCACCAATTACCCCTCTTCCGGGATTCTATAAATGTCCGTGGCTGCCTTTCCTCTCCTCATGGGATCTTTGTCCTGCTCCCACTCCCGATGCAAGCTCCTCAATTGTAGGGAGGTGGCCCCTTTTATTTCTAGCCAAATGTGCTCCAGGTGCCTGGTGACGTTCTTCCGGTAGCACTTCCTGGTGCACTGGAATCATCGGGTAGAAGGGTCCTTTCATCTGATTGTCCTTTCCAGCAGTGATTCAGCTATGGCCAGTGACTCAGCTATTACCAGTAGGGGGTAGGCAGCTTGTTGGTTGAGGTCTCCAAGGGCCTCATGTATAACACTGTGCATAGAATTCACACTAAAGCATGGAATACATACAAAAGGTATGTGTGTAATGGTATGTGGTAATGTGTGTACGCACAAAAAAAATTCAGATGCAAAAAATCGTTTGTAATCCAAGTTACATGCACTTCTGCTCCATAAATCCTGTTCAGCGTGAAATGTACCCTGCCACCCCATCCGGACTCTTCCCTGAATTACGCCCCTTTGAATATGCAAAACAATATTGTTTTACAATTACAGTTTGTGAAAAGACAATGGCAAAAGCACAGGAAAAAAAGAAGAATTTCAGCAAGTGCAAAGTAGAGGCAAGGAAAAACTTACTATTTGTTTGCTTAAGCAGTGGTATAAGCAACAAAAGGAAGTGGATTGAGTGATACAGAGTGGCAGAGACGCTCAAGTTCAAGTTCAGAAAGTCTCACAGTGCCCAAAATAAAATAGAAGTGGTTAGATATCAAAGTCTCCATGAAAAGGCGGATCATAGCCCACTTTTTCAGTGTCATACGAAAGCGTATTAGGGTACAGATGAAAGAATAAAAACAGGGATGCAGTGAAGAAAAAAGTTTGAAATGTTGATTTTAATCTTGAAATATTAACTTTAATCTCATAGTTTATTTTGTCATTAAAGTAGAACATCATAAACTTGATCTTAAAATCGATGTTTAATTTACTATAGTTTCTCTAATCCCATTGTAACTAAAATAGCACGTTAAAAGCTCCTATTCTATGTGTTCTATGTGTGAGAATCATTACGTGCTTAAATGGGTTTTCTCTTTTGTAGACAGGAGCATGCAGTTACTGGACTCCACAGAGAATGCATTACATTCATGATATTACAGCTCACTGAACATTTTAGAATACTAAGATGTATACTTGACATCATTTTCATTATTAAAGCATGTATTAAACAAGGGGGCATGGTGGTGCAGTGGTAGCGATGAGCTGGCACCCCATCCAGGGATTGTTCTAGCCTCCCATGTAAAGGGATTGTTCCTTCCTGCTGCAAGATGCCTGCTGTGGTGCATGTGACCCTTGATGAAATAATTTATTGCAACACTACCCTCTCTGCCAAACGTACCAACCCTCAATTCCTGTCCTTCCGCTTTCTTTCTCCACGTAACCATTTGCCACAATATATGCTCTGTAAAAAATGTCAAACCAGCTGTGAGTTTATAACGCAGATTCTCCAAAACCTTTAAGGAGCATTGAAAAATCTTCATTATACGCGTTTAATTTTTCTATCCATCTATCTATCATGGGTCACTCCAGTCCCAGCAAGCATACAGGGCAAGGCAGGAACAATCCCTGTACGGGGTGGCAACTCATCGTTACAGCTGCATCCCCACATATTTAATTATGAACAATATACATTATTTAAATGAAGTTAACAATTTATCTGTATAATGAAATATACATGCTTTAATGCATTTCATTATAAAAAATGATATCAAGTATACATCCTAGTATTCTAAAAGCACACAGCTCCAAGAGGATAGCTCTTGGAAGCCTTAATCGACTTAGAAGCCAGTTTATCATCATCTGTAAACACACAATCTCTTCTATTAAATTAAATTCAATTCTTTTATTGTCATTGTGTGGTACAATGAGATTCAATATGCAAATCCTCCATAAACATATTTTGCTATAAAATGATAAAATAACAACAACAACAGCAACAATAATTATACGATAAAAAAAAATTACAATTATATAGTATGAAAACATAAATACAATATGCTTGTTCAAATTGTGCAGATAGTGCAAATGGTTCATAAAATGGCTCAGGTTGTGCAATATTACAGCTGTAGTGTAAGTTTACAGTGAGTTTATTGTAATTATAAGTACAAACAGCTCTATCAGGAACACTTGATGGACTGATTGAGTGCATTTACAGCTCTTGGGATGAAGCTGTTTCTGAGATTTGAGGTCCATGCAGTAAAGTCTCTGAAGACTTTTCCCGGATGGGACTGTATGAATAACTGAGTGAAATCCATGCAGATGCTAGTGGCTTTCCGTATGCAGCATGTGCTATAAATATCCTCCAGAGCTGGAAGCTGTATCCCGATAATCCTCTTCGCTTTCGACACAACTTACAATAGAGCTCTTCGATCAGCTGCGGAAGAGCTGTGATTCCACACTCAGATACAACGTGTTAAAATACTCTGAGGGGTGCACTGAGAGTAACAATACTAAAGCAGCTATGGTATTTGGAATAGCTTGGCCATTCCATGCACCATTATATTGTCACAGGTTGATTACAATCAGGTGCCTTAAATTTATAAACGATAAGCAGTTAATGTCAGTGTATTTGAAAAAGTCTGTGTGATGGATGTGAATGTAAAAAAGAAAGGGAAACAACACAGGGACAGTAGCACTGCTTTGACGCTGGGTGTTGCCAGTTTGCAAAACCGAGCAGAAACATGTGTACGTGATGGATTGTGCTGCTATGAAAATGTGTGGGGCTTTACACCAAGTTTAGTTTTTATACATTATGATGTGAGCGTGGAAACGAACATTCACAACATTTTTGTGCATATGTGCCATTTATACGAGGCCCTAGGACTCTGAACAAATTTGTATCCTCATATGTGACAGTTCTGTATTTAGCAAGTGATATAATAATCTATTCTTGCATTTTGCTTTGTAGTTTGTACTATTACTATTGTACTGTTATATATTTCTGAGGTGGCAATGATAAATTGTTAATCTAGTTCTGTGAAGAGGATTATTTGTGTTCTGTTTTGTGTATTTGTCTCATTTTTTTACACCCACTGCACACCCAACCTACCTGAAAAGGTCTCTCTCTCTCTCTCTGAATTGCCTTTCCCAAGATTTCCTACATTTTTTTCACTACAAGTGCTTTTTGTGGTGTTTTTTGTTGTCTTCTTACGGAGTGAAAGCTAAGGTTGTCAAAAAACAGGGCCTATTAAAACCTATTGTGGCATTTTTTTTATTTTGGGCTACATAAAAAAAAATATCATTGTTGTTGACTACTAATGTGAATCATATTACACCTATAACATCTCTGCATTTTTAAAATTGTGTGCTAATCTGAACTTTCTTTTTGACACTTGATGTTGAAAACTCATCTTAAATGGTGCAGAAAAGTTTTTGTACCCATATGCCAAACACAGTGGGCACAATTTCAGAATAAGCTAAAATATGTTCCAAAATCAGAGAGTGAGCCCCTCTCTGTCTTTGCAAAAGTCAGCTGTAAAAATGTTTACAGTGAGTAGTGCATCAGAAGAATTTACAATATGAACGAGTATGCACTCTTCCTTTTCCCATAATGTATAATTTCATTAAAACTATGCTCCCAATGTGACTTTTTAGTGCAAGAACCTGACCTGGAAACCTGGAAATAGCTTATTACAAAAATAACCATTTCATTTCCTTTAGAACTTTTAAGAAGGCAGCACATTAGAGCAATGACATCATGTGCTGATGATTTTACCATACTATTTGTGGCTTCTCCGACATTTTCATTTATCTTACTTTTCAGGTACAAATCATAGGTCACCAGACAGCATAGAATGTCAGTTTTTTGGATCCATTCATCAGAAGAGCATTTAACATGACTGGAGGCTGATCAGGGTTTTATCACTCTTCAGTGGCTGCTGAAAATCACTTTTAAAATCTATATCCTTTTTGAAGAGTGTGTTTAGAGGCCTAATGCTTCTGAAGAGATTAAAAAAAACACATTTTACATTGAAGTATTGTTCTTCATTGTTAAATAACTTAATGGGATTTCCAGTCCTGAAAAATTTAGTTCTTTGAGAGGTTTGTAACATTTGTAGCATCAAGGTGGAGCAGACAAAACCACATACATTCATCATTTTTCAAAAACTCCTGATAGCACGCTTTTGTGTTTTTCTTATTTATAAATAAAAAACAGTATGGCCACTCTAATGTTAATAAAGGCTTTTTAGTGCGCCTTCATTATATGACTAATTTGCTAATATGGCTAAACTTTTCCAAACAGGGAAAGAATTCCAGACCAATTAATTAAGTGTGTGTCTGAACGGTTCCAAGGCAGAATAGCTTCTTAATGGAGGTAAGCCTGTTTTTGTGCCTCTGCCCTCTTGGCTACACGTGTCTGGTGGGCAGAGGCACACACTAGACTCCAGAAATGTAAAATCAATGACTGAGAAAATAGTATTTTTGTGCTGCTCAGTTTGGATAGAAAAGGCACGATTAGAGTAGGTATGCCAAGCTCCTAAACCAGAGTTAAAGAGGGCAGCAACATGAAGTTATTCATTCAGCATACAGTACACCCATTGTTTCGGCAATTAAACTTTCTGTATTGAGGCTTACACCTTGTCACGCACGTGCGAGTGGGGGGCTGCAGATGGACCCAAATCATATCACGAAGTCATATGCCAGGAGGGAGTGGCGGGGTACTAACCTTTCTCTCTTTGTTTCTCACAGAAAGAAAGACGCACCGCCGCCATGAATCTGCCTGCACCACTACCCGCACTACGTTACTTCCGCCCTTCCTCATTACTCAACCTGTGACGTCAGCAATCCCACCATTCAACTCAGCTCCTACCAGGCATACCTCTCTTCTTCCAGTCCCTCCTCCATAAATCTTCCTCCTCCGCCATCTTTGGATGGTCAAACTGTTCTATTGACGCATTGACCGTTGTGGATGTTTTTGTCCAAATATTTTCTTGCTATTTCTACAGTATACGGGGCCGGAAAACCCCAAACCTTTATGCTTGTTGTTGTGTTCTTTTACAGTGCTGTAGTCGGCAGGATAAAGCAGTCCGAGTATGTCTGAAGGACAGGACCTAAATAGCGTGCTGCAAGGGATGGCGGCACAGATACAGTCCCTCCAACATGAGCAGGCCGCGACAAAGCGGGAACTAGAAGACACCAAGGCAAGACTGGCCACCGCAGAGATAGTAAGACCAGATCCCCCGCGACCTCCTCCACCTCCGATCGTTCCATTGACTGAGGCGGACGATATAGAATCGTACCTCGGCATATTTGAGAGGACGGCCACCCAGAACCAGTGGCAGCGGACCGAGTGGGCGTCCATCCTCGCACCATACTTTAAAGGTCCTGCGCAGCGGGCTTATTACGACCTCCCCGAGGAGGAGGCCGCAAATTATGACCTCCTGAAGGCGGAGATCCTGGGGCGCTATGGCATCACGTCGGACCATCAGGTGAGTGAGTGGCGTAACTGGCAATTTGACCCCGATCGGCTGGCAAGAGCCCAGGCCTTTGAATTCTGGGGCAAGATGGAGCGCTGGTTACAGCCCGAAGGTCCCCAAGCCCGGAAAGTAGTGGAAACAGTGGCGTGTGAGGGGCTAGTCAACGCCATGCCCAGTTACCTTGCCCAGCAGGTCCGACGCCACCCCTTTAAAGATATGAAGGGTCTACTTGACGTCTTGAAGCGTCAGCTCGCGGTTCACCGAACCAGGGGGTCGGAAAGGTCAGCTCGCGGGGCCCGACAGGGTCGTGCCGTTACCCCTGAGCCCACTCGCCGCGCTGCGGAAGCCCCGACGAAACCAAGAGAAAAGCCAGTCTCTCCACGCTGTTTCAAGTGCGGCGAGGCCAGGCATCTGTTGCCAGCCTGTCCACTTAACATCGAACCCATGGACTGCACTTGGGCTACTGCAGAAAGGTACTGTGCTCTGTCGCACCCTCTGGCTATCCCTAATACGGGAGTGGTATTGGTAAATGGATATTCGGTTGTGGCTCTATTTGATTTTGGCAGCAACATAACCATTGTAGCTCGATAACCATTACCGCGACAGTGGCTAAAACACAAATTGCAAGTCACTTGTGTACATGATACGACCAGATCGTATCGTTCCGCCGAGTGTTATATCGCTTGGAATGGGGACTTGAGTCGTTTGTCAGTTGCCGTATTACCTGAGCCCCCTTTTCCAGTGATTTTGGGACACGACTGGTCATATAAAAGCAGTGGTAAAATAAAAACCACTCCTGGGGCCTCGTTGGGTCTGGTTACGGATGGGCGGGGCCGCGTGCACTCAGGCAGACGATGATGACGTAGCGAGTCGGGGGGAAGAAACTCAGGTGACGGGGCACAAGTCAAGGAAGCACTAATTTCCCCGACTCACAAGATCCTTTAGTCAGCATGGACCGTCAATTCAGGTGCACGCCTGCATCATTTAAAAGGGAACAGTGGAATGATGATTCCCTGAAGTTTGCCCAAAATGCTATCGTTTTCCCCGGCAGCCCCCCGGCTGACAGTTCCATATTGTGGGAGCCCTACTTTGTCTTAGAAAATAATCTGTTATATCGAGTCGCGACACATGAGGGCGAGGTACGGAAGTTGTTGTTAGTACCGCGTACCTTCCGGCGGGAGGTTTGCGAACTAGCGCATGCCCACCTCGTAGGCACCCACCTTGGGGCTAAAAAACCTTAGAGAGAATAAAACTCTGTTTTTATTGGCCCGGAATTAATGAGGAGGTCCGACGTTTCTGTCAGTCCTGTCCGGAATGTCAGACCCGTCAGATACCTAGGAGGGACCGTGCTCCTCTCGTTCCAATAAACCTGATTGATATCCCCTTTGATAGGATAGGGGTAGACCTTGTAGGACCCCTGGAGCCCTCGAACCGTGGCCACAAATATATATTGGTCATGGTCGATTACGCAACTCGGTATCCAGAGCCGGTTCCGCTGCGCTCCACTAACACTAAGAACATCGCACGGGAATTGGTCAACCTATTTTCTAGGGTGGGTATACCCAAGGAAGTCCTTACAGACCAGGGTACACCCTTTACCTCAGATACGTTCAGGGAAGTTGCCAAGTTACTCCGTGTTAAGCATCTGAAGACGTCTGTCTACCACCCGCAAACAGACGGGTTGGTAGAACGCTTCAATCAGACGCTCAAGCAGATGCTGCGCAAGGTAGTCAGCGCAGACGGTAGGAACTAGGACTAGCTCTTGCCTCTTGTGCTTTTTGCTTATCGGGAGGTACCCCAAGCCTCTACGGGTTTCTTCCCTTTTGAACTATTATATGGACGCCAACCTCGGGGACTTTTGGATATAGTAAAAGAAGGATGGGAAGCTGAGGCTCTACCCTCCGTGAGTGTATTAGAGTATGTCGCGCAACTGCCCGACAGGCTAAACAAAATTAGACCCCTCCTAAAAGATCACATGACTCGTGCGCAAGCAGCACAAGCACAGTGTTATAACCGCAACTCAACCCTCCGGGAATTCCATCCTGGGGATCGAGTGATGGTGCTCGTTCCCACCTCCCACTCTAAACTGTTGGCCCATTGGCAAGGGCCATATGAGGTTACGGAAAGAAAAGGACTCGTCGATTATTTGGTGAGACAACTGAATCGTCGACCGAGCAAGAGGGTATACCACGTAAATTTGTTAAAACCTTGAAAAGACTGGGATAAAGCTCCTGACCCTGGTAGATCCCTCTCCCTTTTTGCTTGCACTCCGGCCCTTAACCTCGGACCAGACCTAACACCCCTACAGCGACAGGAGCTACAACAAATGATCCTGTCCTTCCCTGAAATGGTGAGCGAGTCACCGGGCCGTACTTCGCTAATTGAACACTACATCATCACAGAACCCGGCGTGGCAGTCCGGGAGAGACCCTATCGCCTCCTGGAAGCAAAACGCGCTGAGGTGGAACTTGAAGTCCAACGCATGTTGGACATGGATATTGTCGAAGAAAGCCATAGTCCCTGGTCCAGTCCTATCGTTCTCGTTTCTAAGCCGGATGGCTCTTGGAGATTCTGTAACGACTGTAGACGTCTTAACCAGGTCTCCAAATTCGATGCCTACCCGATGCCCAGGGTGGATGACCTCATTGAACGATTGGATACGGCTCGATATTTGACTACCCTGGACATGACTAAAGGGTACTGGCAAATTCCCTTAACGGCATCAGCCAAAGAGAAAACGGCCTTCAGTATCCCTAGTGGACATTGGCAATACAAGGTCCTGCCATTTGGGCTGCACGGGGCACCAGCGACCTTCCAACGTCTGGTAGACAGAGTGCTAAAGCCCCACCAGTCCTATTGTGCCGCCTATCTGGATGACGTAGTCATCTATTACGGCACCTGGGAGGAACATCTATTGCAGGTATTTGCTGTCCTCGCGACACTAGCGAAGGCTGGTCTCCGCATCAGTCCCCGTAAATGTTTTTTCGGCTTGAAGGAGGCCAAGTATTTAGGCTACCTAGTGGGACGAGGACAGGTGAAACCACAATGTTCCAAAGTAAAAGACATCCTGGAATGGCCCCGTCTGAATACCAAGAGACTGGTGCAGGCTTTCTTAGGGCTAGTGGGGTACTACCGCTGGTTCGTGCCCCACTTCTCTGAAAGGGCAGCACCCTTGACCAACTTGACAAAAAAGGGCGCTCCCTTATACGTGGTATGGAATGACAAGGCGGAATGAGCATTTAGTGACTTGAAGAAAGCCCTAACCTCGGCACCAATATTAAAAGCCCTTGATTTTTCTCTCCCTTTTATTCTCCAGACCGAGGCTTCGGACACAGGCCTGGGCGCCATGTTGAGCTAAAGCGTCGACGGTGTCGAGCACCCCGTGATGTACTTGAGCCGGAAACTGCTAGACTGGGAGACCAGGTATGCGGCAGTGGAGAGGGAAGCCTTGGCCATTAAGTGGGCAGTGACTCATCTACGACATTACCTGTTGGGTCGGGAGTTCACTATAGTGACTGATCACGCTGCTCTTCAGTGGATGGCACTGCATAAGGAGTCGAATCCCCGAGTCACCAGGTGGTTTCTGGACCTGCAGCCCTACAAGCTCACCGTCACTTATCGTCGGGGCAACCTTCAGGCCAATGCCAATGCCCTCTCCCGACTCCACGACCTCTCGGTTCGGTCTGCCCGACCCATCGGGGGGTCGTGTCATGCACGTGCGAGTGGGGGGCCGCGGACGGACCCAAATCATATCGCGAATTCATATGCCAGGAGGAAGTGGCGGGGTACTAACCATTCTCTCTGTTTCTCACAGAAAGAAAGACGCACCGCCGCCATGAATCTGCCTGCACCACTACCCGCACTACGTTACTTCAGCCCTTCCTCAGTACTCAACCTGTGACATCAGCAATCCCACCATTCAACTCGGCTCCTACCCAGCATACCTCTCTTCTTCCGGTCCCTCCTCCATAAATCTTCCTCCTCCGCCATCTTTGGGCGGTCAAACTGTTGTAGTGACGCACTGACCGTTGTGGATGTTTTTGTCCAAATATTTTCTTGCTATTTCTACAGTATACGGGGCCGGAAAACCCCAAACCTTTATGCTTGTTGTTGTGTTCTTTTACAACCTGTAGGCCTGGACTAGCTACTTCATCAAACACCACGGTTTCTTTATTACTAGCCATTGTCATGTTGTACAACCATTTTTTCAATAATACTATAATGGGGTAGTGGCTTTTGGCTAACAAATACCTTCTCTCCAATTGTAAGATTTTGAACTTATCAACAGTGAGAAAAGTAAAAAAATCTGTGTTTGCTTTTTAACATATGCTACTTTAATGTAGGGGTGGAGAGGTGGCTCTGAGGCTAGGGATGTTTGACATCAATTGGAAGGTTGCTGGTTCGAATACCATAAGCGCCAGAAGTGACTCCACTCCATTGGGCCCCTGAGCAAGGCCCTTAACCTGAAGTTTCTCCATACTGGGTATGACGTTAATCTGCATACAGCCCTGCAAGCAGGTCCTCCAACTTGTATATTGTCCAATCACTCCACCCCAGAAAAGGAACAATTCAAAGAAATCATTGAAAGCCAACAATTACCACTACATTCATGTCCATGATGAGTGTATGTAAACTTCTGACCACAATTGTACTTTGACTTCAAGGCTGCAGAAAGCTGCTGTGTGTTAACCTCGGTCAATCACATGCAAAAAAGAGTTTGCAGGTACAAAACAATACAATACAATACAATTTATTTTTGTATAGCCCAAAATCACACAAGGAGTGCCGCAATGGGCTTTAACAGGCCCTGCCTCTTGACAGCCCCCCAGCCTTGACTCTCTAAGATGACAAGGAAAAACTCCCAAAAAAACCCCAGTAGGGAAAAAACGGAAGAAATCTCGGGAAAGGCAGTTCAAAGAGAGACCCCTTTCCAGGTAGGTTGTCAAAAAGAAGGGATTCAATACAATTCAATAAACAGAACAGAACAAAATGTCAATACAGTATAAAAATAAAAATTTTAGAAGTACATAGCAGAATTTAACAATGGATGACATCACATAATATGATTTGGATTTGTTTATAATCCTGGAGACCACATCCATCAAGCTGCCTCCCCGATTTGGTCATTCCACAGCTGAAACAGTGCTGGGCCAGCCAATCCGCTGAAAGCACCCCTCTTTCCCATGATTCCAGCGATCCTCCATCAGGGATGACTTTACCATAAGCAGGCACAACAACTTGGCAGGTGGGCCATGGCACCAAGTGCCACATTTGAGTACCAAGAAGAGAAACAGAATAGGTGAGGGTTAGTATCAAATTATAACTATCATGTTACTTATGTTTTAGTGCTATTGACTAACAACAGAGATGCAGTATGTACAGTTAATCAGCAGCTCTAGTCAGGATATACTAAACTGAAGTAGTGAGTCTTCAGCAGGGATTTAAAAGCTGAGACTGAAGGAGCATCTCTAATTGTAGCAGGCAGACCATTCCACAGTTTAGGGGCCCTGTAACTAAAAGCTCGACCTCCCACTGTTATTTTATTAATCCTTGGAATCATAAGCAGACCGGCATCTTGAGATCTTAATGTGCGCTCTGGTTTGTAAGTCATGATAAGTTCAGACAAGTAAGCTGGACCTTGGCCATTTAATGCTTTATATGTTAAAAGGAGGATTTTGAAATCTGCCCTAAACTTAACCGGGAGCCAGTGTAAGGATTTAAGAACTGGAGTTATGTGTCCGTATTTTCTTGTTCTTGTGATAATTCTTGCAGCAGCATTTTGGATTAACTGGAGGCTGTATAAAGAACAGTTTGAACATCCAGTGAACACCGCATTGCAGTAGTCAATCCTACTAGAAATAAATGCATGAATTAATTTCTCAGAATCCTGTTTATTTAGAAAGCGCCTTAATTTCCTAACATTTTTAAGATGGAAGAAACATGATTTGGACAACTTTGTAATATGTGCTTTAAATGACATGTTAGAGTCAAAGAGAACTCCGAGATTGTGGGCTGATTCAGTAAAATTAATGGTGATTCCAATTAAGTTAAATGATGACAGAATATTGTTGTGATCAACGTCATTCCCTCCAACAATTAACATCTCTGTTTTATCTGTGTTTAAAGACAAGTAGTTCTCATCCATCCACTCCTTTAATTCACTAACACAACTAATTAAGGACAACATCAGAGATACTTCATTTGATTTAAATGAAAGGTATAACTGGGTGTCATCTGCATACGAGTGAAATTTAACATTATGTTTCCTAATGAGAGATCCCAGAGGAAGCATGTAAAGTGAAAACAGTAAAGGTCCCAGTACTGAGCCCTGCGGGAAACCATATTGAACTTCTGTGTATAATGATGGCGTACTGTCAGCACATTTCTGTACATGTTGGAATCGATTTGATGAATAAGAACTAAACCAAGCGAGCACGGTGCCTGTAAGCCCAACATCATTTTCTATCCTGTGCAGTAAAATAGAATGGTCAATGGTGTACAATGCTGCACTTAAGTCTACCAACATAATTACAGTGGAAGTACAGCAATTTATTGAATCAGGAATGTCTAGGAGGTCTGCTTTCATAAAGTATTGTGAAGCTAAAGTTAAAAGTAAACAGAACTTTACCTGAACAGATGGACAAGGTGAAAATGTGAGTGAGACTCATTACAAAATGTTCAGAAGATAACTCTGAATACATAGCTGGAGTGAAAAAGGGGCTCGTGGTGTCTTTTATGGGCTAATTTGTTTGTTTATTCAATCTTTGCACTCTGAAGGCTATGCAGTCATTTCTTAATCTTGATCTTATGACTCTTGTGTAAGCTAAAAGGAAGCCTAAACTAAAGCAATTCTCAAAATAGATAGCAATTGTATCACCAATAATAAAACTAAAATAGAAATGTTAAAAACTTTATAAAACTAAACTGAAACTGCATAATTTGAGAGTTGTAAGCAGTATAAAATTTAAAAGTAATTTTTTAAAAAAGAACTTAAATAACCTTACAAATACTTACAGATAACAAACTAGTGGTGGTAACCGTGAACTTCATTTAGGTGATAATATGCCTCCAAGAGTAAGAGTAAAGATTTCTCCAGGTAACACAGAGCTCCCTTCATTTTCAGTAAAGTTCAAATGCGTTTAGTGGGCACGTGTCATATTGGATGTTGGAAATGGAGTCTCAACTTTTCCAGTCATAGGTCCTTGATCAAAAGTTGTACACAGTGATCCATACTGATGGCCAAAATTTTAGAAAGAAACTTTGTCACAGCATTGTATACAACTAGTCTGCAGTCACACAGTATTGTTACTATGGGCCTGTCTCATGTTTCATTGGATCCTTTCGGCAGCCATCATTGCCAGAGTTGTTCCAGTTTAATATTTGCATGTCCAGCAGGTACATCTATACACCAGTCTGACTTTCCATTAACATGGAAATCAATGTCTTGATCTTTGTCAGACAACTCACTTATTGGGTGAATGCATTATTAATGTATTCTTGGTATTTTGTAGCAGAAAAACAAATATCAATGTTGACATGATCTGCCCTGTCTCATTTTTTATGGCTGCTCCATTGTCCAGTTCTTTAGAAGCAGTTGTAACCTTTGATGAAGAGAAAATCATCGGAGCAAACGTTTTCACCTGGAATGAAAGCTCTAGGAGTCAAGAGGATGGGCAAACAGAGAATATTGTTTGCTGAGCCCCGGACAGTTCAAAATTCACAGTTTATATAATCATTTCTTATCATTCTGACCTCACTAGAAATAGCCTATTCACTGCTTTCCCCCGACTCCTTTTTCTGCAGATGGTCTAATTAACTTTTATTAGAACCACCAATATTTCTTATTTTCTGTCAATTATCTTTATTTTTCTGCTTCGCTTATTTTTAGGTCAGCGAGAGCCAACAGGTGTTTTCCCTTCTTCCATCCTTGAGCTGTCTTTATCTCATCGTTCTCCCTTCCTGGGTCCTCTCGCTAGGTTTTATTGGCAGCTAAAGTTAAGCTGTAATTAAAAAAGAAATATGGCATGGGCCATTATTTAACCATTTGTTTAGCAGGCCTAACTTGCATTAATATTTGCACTAAGGTTAATGCTTATATATTTTCCTATATTTATTTATGCTAATACATGAATATACGAATTTTATTTTCCATACCTTATGGTAATTAGACTTGTGCATTCCTGGCTATTCTGACCTCCTATACCAGTTGCTAAAGGACCAGTGCTTCTCAGTCAAACTATTTTTTATCCCTAAGTTAAACTAATATCTCCTTTTTCTTCTTTAATATTTGTATATATTAAAGAATATATATTTATATTTTACTGTGACACCATGTCGTCCTTTCTTTTTGCACCATCATTTTGTGGAACACGTTGCTATGATGCATCCTCAAGTTGAGGAGGGCGTGTTTACAGAGGTCATGACACTGACCTTGCTAGGTCAAGGGTTTAAAGGTCTACTCACATGCCTATGATTTATCTTAAGTTTGATGGATATCCCTTGAATTGCTGCGTTAAAGTATTTCTCTTTTTTCATCTCCTGGCTAACAAATCTCTGGTCTTGTTTTTTGACCATGATTAGTTTTGGTTTTGTTTTGGATAAAACATGTCTTTTGACTCCTGGTTTTGACCATAGCCTATTTTTTGACACTCAGTTCTTCTGATAAATTAAAATTTTTCCTCTACTGTATCTTGCTTGTCACTATATTCACCTTGTTTGTTTCATCTGCAGTAGGCTGGGGCTTTCTTGGACTAGTGTGTCTCTTTCAAACTCAAAAGTCAAGAGTGCTTTTAGGTTACTGTTTAAAAGCCAACTTGCACTGTGAAAACCAATAAAAGCCTTCTTTTCTCAAAGGAAACAGCCAGAAGGGTAGTAGCTGTTTAATTTGAAGACCTACTGCATTAACATAATGTTTGTTTTAACCTTCTTGGCATTAACCACAAGGGTCTCTCTCTCTCTCTGGCTCGGAATTGTATGAAAACATGGCTAATACAGTAATCCCTCACTATATCGCGCTTCGACTTTCGCGGCTTCACTCTATCGCGAATTTTATATGAAAGCATAACTAAATATATAACACGGATTTTTCACTGCTTTGCGGGTTCTGCGGACAATGTGTCTTTTTACTTCCTGTATATGCTTCCTCATACTGTTGGTTTGCCCAGTTGATTTCATACAAGGGACGCTATTGGCGGATGGCTGAGAAGCTAACCAATCAGAGCACGCAGTTAAGTTCTCCTGACTGAGAAGCTAACCAATCAGAGCATGCAGTTGAGCTCCTGCGTGCTGAATGCAGTGTTAACCAGGAAGTCTCATCTCGCTCATTCAGCATCGTGTTTCGCTGTGTAAAGAGTTGTGCTCTTTAGTGTTTATCTTTGTGCATAGTCAAGCCCTTCATTATGGCTCCAAAACAATCTGCTACTGCTTCAGGGGCCGTGCCCAAGCGCAAGAAGAAGATGTTAACGATTGCCGAAAAGGTAAACGTTTTGGATTTGTTGAAGGCTACGATTCTTTTTATTTAAAAAGCAGGAAAGGAATATAAGATCTACGGCTGCAGTGTCCTTTTAACCAGTAAAAAAGCAGTAGTCTGGATGGAATCTGCTTTAGGGATTTGGATTGAAGACTGCCAGAAGAAGAACAACGGCAGTGCTACACAATCGCCTGAAGTGGCTCCTTTACAAGGGCTGTAACGCTCTCCTTTGTTGTGCAGTAAAATTAAACTCATTGTTATCGGACAAGTCATCGTGTCATTGTTGGTGAGTAACCATAATTAATTTTCTTCTTACAGTGCTTAGTACATGTACGTTCGTTTAGTGTCACTGTACACACTTTTACTGTATACTATTTTTCTTGCATTGTACGTATTTATTGCTGGTGACCTGTCTATCGTAATGGCTGTAACATATGTGATATCGGAGACACTCAATATCTTTAAAATAATATTTAGGTTTTACTGTATATAAACAGTGTGTTTATATACATAATTTCAATGAATCTTACCTAATATCTAAGAGAATACAAAGGGATTATGCTGTATAACTCTGCGGGGAATATTTATAAACAGTGCGGGAGAGTTTATAAGGGCTTAAAATATATAAAAATAACCATACAAACATATGGTTTCTACTTCGCGGATTTTCACCTATCGCGGTGGGGTCTGGAACGCAACCCCCGCGATCGAGGAGGGATTACTGTACTGAACATTTCTGGGGTTAAACTGCTCTGATGAGATATACTGAGTTAAGCCTGAATGACACTTGGGACAGTATTCTACTGCTATTTTATGGATGAAATAACATCATACAGCCAAAAAAAAAACATGAATTTTTCTATGCGTTCTGCCACTTTATGATAACTCCCGAGCGTTCATGAGTAATATGACGTTGATGGGTGCCCACAAGGTGACACTCCTCTAGTCATGAGTGACTTCAATGTGACCACCGGCACTGACAGGGCTAGCTGAGGATTACGTCAGTCCCCATGGATCTGGTGACCGTGGTGAAAGTGGCTCCATGTTCCTTGACTTTGCAAAAGGTCAGGGGTTGCATACTGGTTCCAGTGCCCTGAGCCACATTGTTGGACTTGGTACTCTAATACTAGTGGTGTGGTGAAGGAGATTGATCACATTCTCGTGGGCAGACACTGGAGGCTCTTACAAAACTGCAGGAGAAGTGTTTGTGAATTCTGACTAAGACTTGTTGCTGCTATTGTGAAGATCTAGCTAAGGTCCAGTAGGTTAGCACATATTAGGAAATGAATCTGGACCAGGGCCAGACTCCAAAATCAGGCTGTTTATAATGAGTTTACACACAGTTTATGTGAGGAACTTGCAGACTTAGGTGCAAGTGCTGATCCTAATGCGATGTAGGAGACCTTCCATGAGAAGACCTTGAATGTTGCTGAGGGTTGTGTTGGCGTTACCAGTGTTCCCAGAAGAAGGTGATTCATCTCACAAGGCATCATGAATATCATCGAAAGGAGCTGCAGTGCATGGCTTGATGGTAACACTGGCCTGTACCAGGAACTTAGAAGGTTGGCTGTGAGGACTCTGAGGGCAGATAAAGAGAAGTTGGTTAGAGGAATCTGTGAGCAAGTGACACACCATCTATGGTCTATTGACCCACGCCAATGCTTACAGGACAGGGTGGCTGATGGAATGGTCCTCACAGATGACACTGCAGTTGTTATCCGCTGGGCTGGCTACTTTGATCAGCTGTTTAAAGCTGAACCTCCGGTTAGGACATTGGTTCTTGAGGATGATCCTCCAATTAGCTGTGAACCACCCAATCTCACTGAAATTGCACAGGTGATGAACCAGCTAATGGAGGGGAAGGCTGCAGGGATTTGTGGTATTCGGGGTGAACTTCTTCAGGCTGGTGGTAAGGCTGTCCTCTTGCTTGCTTCCATTTGGTAGCTAGGCATCATACTAAATGACTGGAAAACAGGACTTGTCATCCCTATCTGGAAAGGGAAGAGTGATTGCTTGGATTGCAGTAACTACAGGAGGATAACACTGCTCTTGGAGCCGGGTAAGGTCCTTGCTAGGGTTATCCTCAATATGATCCATGATCACTTGCTCATGTACCAGTGACCAGAGCAGTCTGGATTTATGCCTAACAAGTCTACCATAGACTGCATCCTGACACTAAGGGTTCTCATGAAGCACATACACAGATATCGGCAGAGTTTTTTTGCAGGCTTTGTCGGTTTTCTTAAAGCTTTCAACTCAATTGATCGAGCTGCCATGTGAGACATCCTGAGACTTTGCAGGATCCCCTCAAAGTTGATGGATATCATGGCTCACCTGTACACTGGTACAGTAAGTTCTGTGCAGAGTGGAGACAAAACCTATGCATTTTTCCCAGTTGATTCTGGGGTTCATCATTGTGTGTTCTTGCTCCTTCTCTGTTCAGTACTTGCATGGATATGGTGTTGGGCAGGGTAGTGGGGTCCAGTGGCTGTGGACCATCTGTTGGTGAAGAGAGATTCACTGATCTTGACTTTGTCGACAATGCTGTGATCTTTGCAGAGTCAATGGAGGCTCTGACTGGGGCTCTCAAGAGACTGAGAGAGGAGTGTGAATGTCTGGCTTTGCCATTGTCCTGAATTAAAACCAAGATCCAGGCCTTTAATGACCTCTTGGGCACAGCCATCAGCAGAATGTCTGTCTGTGGAGAGAGTGTCGACCTTGTTGAGAGGTTTACTTACCTTGGCAGTGGCATGCATGTCTCTATTGACTCTTACTATGAAGTAGAGCGTGGGGGGTCATGAGGTCACTGGAAAGGGGTGTGTGGCGCTCCTGAAATCTTAGCAAAAGGATTAAGGTCCAAGGCTTTAGAATCCTGGCGCCTCATGTATAAACGGTGCGTACGCACAAAAATGTTACGTACAAAAATTTAGACTCTCAAATCGCGATATATAAAAGCTAAACTTGGCGTAAAGCCACGCACATTTTCACGGTAGCTCCAACCCTGGTGTTTGCAAGTTCTCCACTCGGTTTTGCAAACTGGTGGCACTCAGTGTCAAAGCAGTGCTACTGTTCCTGTGTGGTTAAACTTTCTTTTTTAGATCCACATCACTGATGCGGCTTTATCATATACACTGAAACTAACTGCATATTGTTTATTAGATAAAGTCTTCTGATTGAATTAACCTGTAACAATATAATGGTCCAGGAAATAGCCAAAGTATTCTAAATACCATAGCTGCTTTAGCATTGTTACTCACTGCACCTTCTTTTTCTTCTTTCAGCTGCTCCCGTTAGGAGTTGCCACAACGGATCATCTTTTTCTATATTACTCTCACTGCACAACTCAGAGTAATTATATCACTGTATCTGAGTGGGGAATCACAGCTCAGCAGCTGATTGGAAAGAGAAGTATCGGGATACAGCATCAAGCACACGCTGCTTCAGCCATGCTGCCTATTTGAACTGCTCTCAAACGGCAAACGCTTCAGACACTTTCCTCGCGATTCAGAAACAGTTTCATCCCAAGAACTATAAACGCTCTCAATCAGTCCATTAAGTGCTCCTTGTAGAACTGTTTGTACTTATTAGTACAATCATCTCACTGTAAACTTGTGATACAGTTATAATATTGCACAACCTGAGCCACTTTATAAAGCGTGTATTTACATATGATGACGATATCATTTTTAAGATTTAATGCAGCAAAATATGTTTATTATATTATACAGATAAAACTTTAACTTCATTTAAATAATCTATATTGTTAATCATTAAACATGTGAATACACAGTGTCGCAGCGCTAATGAGGAGCTGGTGCTCCGTTCACGGATTGTTCCTGCCTCACGCTGTATTCTTCTAAACATGTACTACGAAGATATTTCAACGTTCCTTAAAAGTTTTGAAGAATTGGCATTCTAAGCTTAACTTCTATTACAGAACTGATTGTGTGGCGATTGGGTATTTGGAGGAAAAAAAAGCATGGACAGGAATTGGAGGTTAGTAAGTTTGAAAGAGACAGTACCGCTGCAATAAATTATTTTATCGAAGGTTGCACATGGCAAAGCAAGCATCTTGCGTGAGACATGAACAATCACTGCGCCACCGTTTATGTTGTTCTACTTTAATGACAAAATAAACTAAGTGATTAAAGTGGAAATTTCGAGATTAAAGTTGACATTTCGAGCTTTGTTCCCACTGTGTGCCTATTTTTTTTTCTCTGCACCCTAATAAGTTTTCATATGACACTCAGACGGTGGGCTATGGCTTGCCTTTTGACGGTGATTTTGATATCTGACACCTTTTTTATTTCGGGCATTGTGCAACTTTGTGAACTTGTCACTCGATCAACTTCCTTTTGTTGTTTATACCACTTTTTAAAATCAACAAATAATACGTTTTTCTTTGCCTCCACTTGGTATTCACTGAAATTCTTCTATTTTCCCCCAGGCTTTAGCCATTGTCTTTTCACAGAAGGCTGAGCTTAATAGCTATTTATATTGATTTGCATATTCAGAGGTGTAATTCTGGGAGGAGTTGGGGCGGGACAGCAGGCGCGTGCACGTGTGTTACTTTTCACCCTGACCGGAATTTATGTAGCAGAAGAATGGGGAAGTTGGCGTTCGCACAGATTTATGCATCTGGATTTTTTTGTGCGTAAGCACATTTCCGCTTTTGTGCTTACGCCATGTTATAGTGTGAATTCTATGCACCGCATCATGAGGCCCCTGGTGCTCCCTGTTTTGCTATATGGTTGTGAGACATGGATGCTATCCAGTGACCTGAAAGACTGGATAAGAAGGCTGGACTCCTTCGGTACTCTGTCTCTTCGGCGAATCCTTGGGTACCACTGGTTTGACTTGGTGTCTAATGAGCCCATGTAACACCTAGCTGCAGGAGATAGATAGTAATTTCCGTAAGGTGGGACTGGATCGCGTGTCTTCCTGGGGGGTTGCCACCCAGGATCTTGAGCTGTTTTGTCATGTGGTGGGTGCAGCAATGTGCTATACCAGTGCATGTTCCCCAACCTGACCTGACCTGTATTACACTGCAAAAATGCATATGCCGAAACTAGACAAAAAACATTAGTTGTTTTGCTTATGTTTAGCAAATAAATCTACCAAAGGGGTAAGCAAAATTTACTTGGCAACATTTCTTAAAATAAGCTAAATATTCATAAATACAAATTCTTGGATTAGTCCAGAATTCTTACAATAAGGAAAGCTAGATTTAATATCATGATTTAAATACTTTTCACTTGGCTTAGATTTCATTTTTTGCAGTGTAATAAATGAAGAAATGAATGAATACATTTTCTTATCTGAAGACATAATACTTGTAAAATAACTTAAAAATTAAAATTAAAATTGAATATGTTGAAAAGATTCACAAAGGCAGTGCAACTACCCAGAAAAAAAAGCCTATGCCTTGGTGGCTACTTCACAGGACCCTTAGGTGCTGGACCACTGATTCTTAGTGTTTTTTTATGATCCACTTAAAAAGCCACACTAAAAAAAGAAATCTCAAAATAAAGTAAGTTATGACTAAAATGTGACAAGAAGAGAAAGACATTTCCATAGCCTAAAATAAATGTGATTTTAAGTCATCTTTGTTTTGACTAAAATGTGAGTAAAAGTAAAGTATATTTTGGCTAAATCTCAAGCACTTGGCAAAAACAATACTGCTTCAAGGGAAATTTGGGAAATAAGAGTAGGTGTGTCTTCTATTAATTTATGCCGGCTTTCCTACCAGTTGTAAACCAGGATTTGGCATATCATCACAAATGGAAAATACTGAGTGGTAGAATAACATCATTTGGTATGCAACTGCTGTTGTGAATCATTTTATGTTTGTGTGTATAACACATTGGTCAAACTGTGATGCTTTAGGTAATCCAGAGCAGCAGAACTCGCGACTCTTTTTCTGACTTGGTAGGAAGATGATTGAGGGTGGTAAAAATTGATCATAGCTTGAACTATAACATTCACTTTGAAAACTTAGTTACACAGGGTAATTAATCAGTTATATTAATTCCATATCAATAGGCAATATTTAGAATCTTTCTTCATTTTATTACTCTTTATTTGCTGATACTTCCTTCTTCGTCCCAATGATACCCCTCTGTGGATATTCTCATCACAATACACCTTACCTTTAGGTTCATTAGACCTTTACTCAGGTTAGATGCTTATATCACTGGCTTGTCCCTTTGGTTTAAGTTCTTCTGTGAAGTCCTCTTTTTGATCTGGGTCTTAAATGATGAAGACACTAATAAAATCGTTCTAGTAGTAATCTCCATTTAGATATTTCTTTCATTTACAGCCAAGCAGCCACACCACATGCACTTCAGATGAGGCCATCCACCTTAAATTAAGCATGTTTGGGCCCAGCTAGTACTTGGATGGAAGACCATCTAGGAAAAGCTTGAGTTGCTGCTGAAAGATGTGTTGGTAAGGCCAGCAGGTGACACCTACCCTCTGGTCTGAATGTGGATACCAATGCCCCAGTGTAGTGATGGGTACCCTGTGCTGTAAAATAGTGGCATGCTTCAGATGAGATACAAAACCAAGGTCCTGGTTCTCTGTGGTCATAAAGGATCCCTGCATATTGTTTGTAAAGAGCAGAGTGTATCCCAATGACTTGGCTAAATTACCCTCCATTGTATTTGGACCACAAAAAAGGAGCTTAAATCCTTACAAGCCACATGAGCTGTCTCAGGGCTTTGCTACATTATTATTAATATCTCTACTTTTTTGCCCACAGTGCGTCTGCAAGGCAAGAAGCACTTATAACAATATTGCTTGGGTCCTGTTTGAAGCACACAGCTGGTGTCCTACACTACATATGTATTGTGACATCTCTTGGACAGTTTTGTGGAATTGGAAGCAAAGTTGGCATTGAAACCCAGGGGAAGCAGTTTTTGTGAGGGCACAGGACACCTTTGTAGAAAATGTTAAGTGACAAGGGTTGAGACATAAGTAGCACTGCTTTTGCTGCAAACAGGCTTAGTGGTTTAAGAGTTGCACATCTACTCATCAGTACTAGAGTAAAAACAAGATCGTGATGCAGATGCTTCCCTTTTATAGGCTGCAGTTCTGATACATTTGAGTATTTACTTATTTTTAAATTGTAATATTAAAACCTTATTTTTGGCTAGTTTGACAGCACTAACATTAACTGAACAAAAAAAGCTTGAATAATCCTCCATAATAATATTATAGCTTAGTATAACCATTTCTTTTTCAAGTTTAATTTATTTAGCACGCAGTCCATTTTCAGCTCCCACTACATAAGATCAGACTTCATTAAAGGACTTATCTGGAAGCTGTGTTTTTGTTAAATTGCTTATTTGTAGGCTGCAGGAAATGATGATTATTGCTGTCCTCAGATTTTATGAATGGTTTACATGTGTGATCTTTACCAAATTAAACTCCATGGTTTTGCCATTTTTATGATAATGAAGTATTTCTTTAATATGTATACATTGTAATGAGTAAATGAAAAGAGGGAGAGAATAAAGTGTTGAGAACCTGACATACCCTGTTTAATTGAAAAAAAAAAAGATTGAGAAAAAGTGTCAGTTCAGTAATTGCTGATGTTAGGTGTGTGTTTAGAGCTTCTCTGTTCAGTTTTCTAAAGGTGCCTTCTCATGTGGTGTTCCATGTTCTTCTTTCTTGGGTTCATGTATGAATGTCGACTTCTAGAAATATTGTTCTTTAATAGCCTGCTAAGCAGAAGAAGCATGTTCTTCAGAGCCAACCCAGCAGTCATGTTAGTGAGGTTCATCCTCTGGGCTGTAAGCAAAAGATGAGATGCTGTTAGTGTTGTAACTGCCATAATGCAGCATTGATGCACCCAATTTGATCTCGTGTGACAATGTATATATTTTTCTTATATGCAAATGAGATTTCTGTCAGTTTTCTTGTTTCATGTGGGTGTTACGTTATATACAGTAACTGCTCTAAACTCAACAGGAATTAATGAGTGTGGATGCTTGTGCCCTTTGACAGACTGACAGCCCATTAAAGTTTGGTTCTTATTTTGCATGTTGCTGATCCTGCCATTGGTTTTGCATGAGCAAAATCAGCAAATGAATGATAGCCATTAATAAAAGCCAAATTATCAACAAGACAAGAAGTATCAGTTGTCGGGATTTAAATAGAGGATTGTGTTATTTATCAGGATGAATTTATGTGTACTTCATGTTTTATTCTTGTTTTGTTAATTTTGATTATTTTTCATGTTTTTATAATACTTCTGTTAGTTTCATTTATCATTTGGTATTTGCATTTTGTTTGGTGAAACTCCAGGAGGACAGACCAATGTGATGACAATATTGCTGCCTCATCCTTGTGGCTACTTCCACATTCCAGTCAGAAGTGAGACCTAGCAGTTATGTATTGAGTTGTTTTGGGTTTTATTGTAAATGCTGTTTTTTGTTTAGATTTTCTGTTTTTTTCAATTTTTTTTCTACTCTTGCTTTGATTTTCTCATGGGTTTTATTTTGGGACTGTGGAAGATGCCAGGAGCACAGGCAGACACAGGACACAGGGGACAGAGAAGTCCCAAAACACAAACATTTATTTATCCTTTCTGCACAATTAACCAATCACCAATTAACTCAGTCCTTTTCTTTCCTTTTCTCTTTGTTTCATTTCTCCTTCTTTTTTTCTGGCGTTTCCACTCTTCTCCTGCAAGTTCTGTTCTTTGCCTCCCGACTCCGGCTCCTGCAGGACTTGTAAAAGTGACTGCACAGGCTGAAAGATAGCCTCCAGGTCACGTACAGTCATGATCAAGTCAGTTACGTCAGCTTGCGCAGACTCAGCCGGGTCTTTCTCGGACTTAGGATGGATGTACGTCGGCCCTGCCTGGAACCAATCATCAGTAGGCACACAACACAGGCCGTCCAATCCCTTGCCTGCTTCGGGGAAGGCTATCCGGTCCTCCACCGCCACCTCCACCCTTCGATGAAGTCCAAAGGGGAGACATGCTTTTAGGTGTTCTTCACCCTGTCATTCTTCGATCCACGGTGACCCCTTGTCTTCTTCTGTTTTCGTCTCGCTGTCTCCCCACAGGTCAGCATGCTTCGGCCACTGACCTACCACCATCAGGCACGAGACTTACCTCCCGGATCCTGTCTCCTGGGGCGTACTTCCTCCGGGTGGCCTCTTCAGCCACTGTGCTGACCTGGGTGTCCGTGATGACGACGGGGGTTTGAGAATTCACCGCTTTCAAGGGTTGCTTATATTTCTTTTTTCCCGTTGGCAGGAACAGTGCTTCCGTGGACCTCTGGCGATCGTAAAAGGTGAGCCACAGGCTGCTGTGTGTGCGTGCTGCGCTGCAGTGGCATGTGCGCCCCCTGTTCTGTGGTGCCGGGCTGTCCACAAAATAATTTTTTCGATGGGTCCCCTGCCAGTTAACGGCCAGAAGGTCCCACCTGGAATGCCATTGTGGATAATCAGCCTCAACACAGACAGACACGCAGACTCACAATGTCCAAAAGCACCCATAATTTATTTTCTTTTCTTTATACAGCACACACAGTGCACAACCCACCAGCATTATTGCTCACAATCCTTTTCTTTTTTTCTTTCTTTCTTTTGCCACCTCCACTCCTCTCCCGCAAGCTCTGTCCTCTGCCTCCGACTCTGGCTCCTCGAATGGAGTGAGGCGGCCCATTTTATATTGTACCCCGATGTGCTCCAGGTGCTTGTTGATGGTCTTCCTTAAGCACTTCCGCCACACTGGGTGTGCCTGGATTCTCTTCTGGCAGCACTTCCTGGTATAGCGGAAGTGCTGCAGTCTAGGGCTTAACAAATATTCAGGTGCCCCCGGTAGTGGCCACAGGCCCCCATAGGTTTGTTCTTCCAAGCTCTGTTCCTGTGGCCCTGACACCTACCAGGGCGGCTGCTCTCTCGTGTTCTGGGGGAGATACTGCTCCTCTCTCAGTCCTTCCAGTCTCTGGACGTGCCAGCTAGGCAAGGGTCCCAGCCAACCCTTACAGGACTTGTATTCCTAGCACTGCCTTTTCGGTAACTCCTTTTGTGCCTCTTTTTGCTCTGATAAGCTTTGCTTTGTATTGTTATATTTGGAAAATAAATAACTTACTTGTAATGATTCTTTGTTTGCCCAGTTTATACAAGCTGAAAATGTATGGTAAACCTTCTCTTTGTGAGTTTTTAGGCCTAATATTGAGACATTTAAGTTTATTTTTGAGGCTGACAAAACATGAATCAGGCCACTGGAACTGAGATCAAGTCCACTGGGGAGAGACATTTTAGAGGCAGACAAAGGAGGCCAGGCCTTGCCACTAAAGACTTTTATGGAGCATTTGGAAGCCTCTCACCCTTTTGCCATGTCTGGATCTCCCGATCACAACAAATGTTACTTTTATTTCATTATTTGGATGTTGAGGTGTTACGACCTACTCTAGATTTTTGTTTTTATACTCTAATTTGGTGTTTACCTTAATTGAGTCCTGCCCTAATTACCCACTTAAGTTGCTTATTAATTAACTCACCTAGGTTATGGGTGTGGTGTAGGTTTATAAATTAAGCTTCTTTGGGTTTTAGGTCAGAGAGAGTGTGAGAGAGACACACAAGTGACAAGCGACAAGAGAGTTAGGGTTGGATGGTCTGGCTTTGGGTTTTTGGTTGCATATTAAAGAAATATAATTGTAAGCTAGCCATCTAAGTAATAAATGCAAATAGTTTGTATCTCACTGTAAACTTTGTGAAGTTAGACAGCTATGTTAGTGTGGTTCTCCTGCCTTGCTTGTTTTGTGTAACTTTCTCCATATTTTGTGTATTGTGTTTTTTTTCACAATAAATGGAGCCGGTTTTTATTTAGCTTTTTGTGTTTTGTCTCCCTCTCTCTCTCTCTCTCACTTGTGTACGGCCTATTTATATATCCCTAGACTTTTTGGTAGGCCGTAACATGATGATATACAGTGCATCCGGAAAGTATTCACAGCGCATCACTTTATCCACATTTTGTTATGTTACAGCCTTATTCCAAAATGGATTAAATTCATTTTTTTCCTCAGAATTCTACACACAACACTCCATAATGACAACGTGAAAAAGGTTTACTTGAGGTTTTTGCAAATTTATTAAAAATAAAAAAACTGAGAAATCACATGTACATAAGTATTCACAGCCTTTGCTCAATACTTTGTCGATTCACCTTTGGCAGCAATTACAGCCTCAAGTCCTTTTGAATATGATGCCACAAGCTTGACACACCTATCCTTGGCCAGTTTCGCCCATTCCTCTTTGCAGCACCACTCAAGCTCCATTAGGATGGATGGGAAGCGTCGGAGCACAGCCATTTTGAGATCTCTCCAGAAATGTTCAATCGGATTCAAGTCTAAGCTCTGGCTGGGCCACTCAAGGACACTCACAGAGTTGTCCTGAAGCCACTCCTTTGATATCTTGGCTGTGTGCTTTGGGTTGTTGTCCTGCTGAAAGATGAACCGTCGCCCCAGTCTGAGGTCATGAGCGCTCTGGAGCAGGTTTTCGTCCAGGATGTCTCTGTACATTGCTGCAGTCATCTTTTCCTTTATCCTGACTAGTCTCTCAGTTCCTGCCGCTGAAAAACATCCCCACAGCATGATGCTGCTGCCACCACCATGCTTCACTGTAGGGATGGTATTGGCCTGGTGATGAGCGGTGCCTGGTTTCCTCCAAAAGTGACGCCTGGCATTCACACCAAAGAGTTCAATCTTTGTCTCATCAGACCAGAGAATTTTGTTTCTCATGGTCTGAGAGTCCTTCAGGTGCCTTTTGGCAAACTCCAGGCAGGCTGCCATGTGCCTTTTACTAAGGAGTGGCTTCCGTCTGGCCACTCTACCATACAGGCCTGATTAGTGGATTGCTGCAGAGATGGTTGTCCTTCTGGAAAGTTCTCCTCTCTCCACAGAGGACCACTGGAGCTCTGACAGAGTAACCATCGGGTTCTTGGTCATCTCCCTGACTAAGGCCCTTCTCCCTCGATCGCTCAGTTTAGATGGCCAGCCAGCTCTAGGAAGAGTCCTGGGGCCTCATGTATAAATGGTGCGTACGCACTGAAATGTTGTGTAAGAACTTTTCCACATTCAAATCACGATGTATAAAACCTACACTTGGCGTAAAGCCACGCACTTTTCCACGGTACCTCATACCTTGTCATACGCAAGTTCTCCGCTCGGTTTTGCAGACTGGCGGCACCCAGTGTCAAAGCAGTGCTACTGTTCCTGTGTGGTTACTCCTTATTTTCCTGACGCGGCTTTATAAATACACTGAAACTAACCGCATATTGTTTATTAGTGTAATGCATCTGATTGTAATTAACTTGTAACAATATAATGGTCCAGGGAATAGCCATAGAATTCCAAATACCATAACTGCTTTAGCGTTGTTACTCTCACTGCACCTTCTTCTTCTTTCAGCTGCTCCCGTTAGGAGTTGCCACAGCGGATCATCTTTTTCCATATTACTCTCACTGCAGCACTCAGAGTATTTATATAACTGTATCTGAGTGTGAATCACAGCAGCAGCTGATTGGAAAGAGAATTATCGGTATACAGCATCAGGCACACGCTACCTCAGCCACGGCAAAATGTTTCAAAGCCTTTCCTGTACGGACTTCGCGGTTCAGAAACAGTTTCATCCCAAGAACTATAAACGCACTCAATCATTGCTCCTTGTAGAACTGTCTGTACTTATAAGTACAATTACCTCACTGTAAACTTGCACTACAGTTATAATATTGCACAACCTGAGCCACTTTATAAAGCACGTATTTACATATGATAACGATATCATTTTTAAGATGAAATGCAGCAAAATATGTTTATTATATTATACAGGTAAAACTTTAACTTCATTTAAATAATCTATATTCTTCACTGGGACTGGCGTGAAGGATAGAATAATTAAACATGTACTACGAAGATATTTCAATGTTCCTTAAACTTTTTGAAGAATCGGCGCTCTAAACTTACAGATGGCTTAACATCTATTACAGAGCTGATTGTGTGGCAATCAGTTACTTGGAAAAAGAAAAGCAAGGACTGCAGGGGCGGCCACGCCAATATATATTGAATATAAAACAGAAAGAGAAAATAACAACACAGCTAAGAACGCAGCGACAAATTTCGACAAAAGTTAAACGCTTGTGTCATGAGCACGAGGCGGCTAGATAGATAGATAGATAGATACTTGGCTATGCAGTGTCCGCAAGGGACGTGGCCATCCGCCGTGCATAAGATACCATATTGACATTGGAGGGCGAAGGAGCCACCGATTCTTTCTCTGGCCGGGTGCCGCCACAAGCCTAGAGCCGCCCATGAGTACTGCTGCAATAAATTATTTCATCGAAGGTCGTGCACAATCACTGCTCCGTGAAACCCATGTTTAATAACGTGCTTTAACTCCTATCATCATGAAAATGATATCATGTATACATCTCAGTATTTTAGTTATTCAGAGAGCTGTAATATAATGAATGTAATGGATTCTGTGTCCAGTTGGAGGAAGAGAGCCGGTTTAAGAAGCAAGTAGTGATTCACACACATAGAGCACATAGAAGATCAAATACAAAACAAAGCATTTAACGTGCTACTTTAATTACGATGTGATTTGAGAAACTGGTTAATTAAACGATTTTAAGATGACGTTTATGATGTTCTACTTTAATGACAAAATAAACCACGTGATTAAAGAGGAAATTTCGAGTTTGAAGTTGACATTTCATGCTTTTTTCCCCACTGTGTGCCTTTTTTTCTCTGTACCCTAATAAGCTTTCATATGACACTCAGACGGTGGGTGTGAGCTTTCAAGTTTCTCCAACACGCTATGCCACTCGATCAACTTCCTTTTGTTTATTATACCACGGTTTAATTAAACAAATAGTATGTTTTTCCTTTGCCTCCACTTGGTATTCGCTGAAATTCTTATATTTTCCCCCGTGCTTTTCCCATTGTCTTTTCACAGAAGGCTGAGCTTAAGGGCGATTTATATTGATTTGCATATTCAAAGAGGCTTAATTCTGGGAGGAGTTGGGGCGTTACATAAAGCGTGTGCACGAGCGTTACTTTTATATTTTCCCCCGTGCTTTTCCCATTGTCTTTTCACAGAAGGCTGAGCTTAAGGGCGATTTATGTTGATTTGCATATTCAAAGAGGCGTAATTCTGGGAGGAGTTGGGGCGTTACATAAAGCGCATGCACGAGCGTTACTTTTCACGCTGACCAGGATTTATGTAGCGGAAGAACGTGGAAGTTGGAGTATGCACAGATTCCTGCATCTGGATTTTTCTGTGCGTAAGCAAATTTCGGCTTTTGTGCTTACACCATATTATAGTGAGAATTCTACACACGGCGTTATACATGAAGCCCCTGGTGGTTTCGAACTTCTTCCACTTACGGATGATGGAGGCCACTGTGCTCATTGGGACTTTCAAAGCAGCAGAAATTTTTCTGTAACCTTCCCCAGATTTGTGCCTCAAGATAATCCTGTCTCGGAGGTCTACAGACAATTCCTTTGACTTCATGCTTGGTTTGTACTCTGACATGAACTGTCAACTGTGGGACCTTATATAGACAGGTGTGTGCCTTTCCAAATCATGTCCAATCAACTGAATTTACCACAGGTGGACTCCAATTAAGCTGCAGAAACATCTCAAGGATGATCAGGGGAAACAGGATGCACCTGAGCTCAATTTTGAGCTTCATGGGAAAGGCTGTGTATACTTATGTACATGTGCTTTCTCAGTTTTTTTATTTTTAAAAAATTTGCAAAAATCTCAAGTAAACTTTTTTCACGTTGTCATTATGGGGTGTTGTGTGTAGAATTCTGAGGAAAAAAATGAATTTAATCCATTTTGGAATAAGGCTGTAACATAAGAAAATGTGGAAAAAGCGATGCGCTGTAAATACTTTCCGGATGCACTGTACATAGTTCAAGTGCTGTCCCGCTTCAACTTTCACTTTTTTCTCTTTCAGACTACAATTGCCAATTTTGTTATCATAATTTTTGAAGCGGACCACTTGTTTTGCTAATCATTTTACTTCAAATTCAGTATTGCACAAATCATTTTGCTCATTACTAGCTTATGATCTTTACACTCCAGGATACTGTATGTTGTTTACACAGAATCTTTGTATGATAGGTTTTAAAAGGGAAAATTCTTCAATTATGATTTTGTTCAGTTTTAATATTTTATTACTTATTTGTTTACTGTACTGCTTTTAAAGTTTATTTCTGTGAAAATAGGTGAAACCCAGCAGAAAAAGTAAATGTTTGGTAGTTGTTTGTGCATGTATTATTTTTTACTTACTTACATGTTATTTAATCCTTGGCTTGAAGATGGTGTACTACCTTTATACCATTTAAGAGGTTGAGTACTGACAGTCAATGGTTGCAAACCAATGCCTCACCCTGCTTCTTGATAGATTAAAGGTTTAACTGCGCACTCAAAACACCAAGGGAACCCCACATTGGTGATGTCTCTGATGTCATTTACCATGCAACACTGTGAGGAGGAAGACCAAAAAGCTATCAGGAATAGAGAGTAGCAGCAGTTAATTGGTTGCACTTCAAGTACTGATTTAGTCATGTTCAGTTTGTATATCTACTATTTAATGGTAGATCCTGTATCATGCCTACCTTTGATGCCTTAAAAACTCTGTGTATTACAGATCCTTACTGTTGCAGCACATTGAGCAGTGGTGATATTGCACACAAAGCACAAACAATATTGTTTAATTGCAAGCTGGAGCAATGATTTTGGCACATCATTTTACATATAGCAGGCTTTGAGTAGAGTGGGTATTTTAACAATGGAGTTCCTACATGTATGATATCTAGGAATCATAGTAGACTTAGATAAACTGAAAATGGATAGAAAGAGAAGGCTGCCTTGTCTAGTGCACACTTTAATGATCTAACCCAAGAATGGTGGTGCCAGTCACTACCCCACCCCCGACAAAACACCCCACCTCATCCATCACCCCAGCTTGATCCCTGGTGTGATAGATTATCCTCTATGGGTTCCTAACTAGGCGCAGTTCTGCATGACCATTTACCAAAAGAGGATATCCTGAATATTATTTTTTATACATTGCAATATATGAGAAATTCGATCACAAAATTACAAATTTAACAATAACTACAAAAAATACAATATATCAATACAATTATTTCTGCAAATGTCTTTTTTTTAATCTTTTCATTTACAGAAAATTAATTTTGGCTGGGCCAAGTGTTTCCTGGACAGATTTTATTCCCTTTACACAAAATCCACATGCCCCAGCCAGTGAACTTCCACAATTTCAAATTTAAGTCTGGCAGGAGAGGTCACATTATTTGAAGTATTTCACTGAGGCATATATTTCAGGAAAAAGTAAAATATTTTTAGTTATGTTCTCGCCATTATAAGAAACTGATCAAAGTTTACTAAGCCATCTCCTCTAAATAAAGGAATATTTCTTTAAATTCTGCCTTGATTGTCTCACGGTTAATGTTAGAAGACTTTTCATTTTTGGTTTGATCTTTGCATGCCAGCTCTGAAATTGTAATTTTTAGTCTTCTGTTTTAAACATTAAGTGTATCATCTTTTTGGCCTTTGTTCAGGTTAAAAATTGCTCAGAATATTTTTATCATACCTCATTCTTTTTTTGAATCAGATTATAACATTTTTATTCTTTATCCAAGATAAGACAATTAACCCAGCCACAGGGGAATACACAAACCGGTGTATTTCTTCGCATTAGTCTCAAGCCCAGATAAATGGGGAGGGTTACATCAGAGAGGGCATATGGTGTAAAATTTTGCCAGATCAACATGCAGACAACAATACAGATATCGATACCAGATCGGTCGAGGCCTGGGTTAACAACGGCCACCACCAGTACTGTTAGCCAACAAAGTGCTGGCAGAAATTGGGCTACTATTGGCTGTAGAAGAAGAAGAGATGGGAGACGTGTCTGGAGGCAGGAAGAGAGGAGGAAGGTAAAGAGAGTGGAACTGAGGGTAGGAACTTTGAATGTTGGCAGTATGACTGGTAAGGGGAGAGAGTTAGCCAATATGATGGAAAGAAAGAAGGTTAATATACAGTGCGTACAAGAGACTAAATTAAAGGGGACTAAGGTCAAGTGGATCAGAGGTGGATTAAGATTGTTCTATCATGGTGTGGATGGGAGGAGAAATGGGTTAGGGGTTATTCTAAAGGAACAGTATGTCAAGAGTGTTTTGGAGGTGAAAAAAGTGCCAGACAGAGTAATGATTATGAAGCTAGAAATTGGAGGTTTGATGATGAATGTTGTTAGTGCATATGCCCCGCAAATTGGGTGTATGATGGATGACAAACAAGATTTCTGGAGTGAGTTGGATGAAGTGATGGACAGTGTACCCAAAGGACAGAAAGTGATAATTGGAGCGGATTTCAATGGACATGTTGGTGAAAGGAACAAAGAAGATGAGGAGGTAATGAGTAGGTATGGTGTCAAGGAGAGGAATTAAGAAGGTCAGATTATAGTGGATTTTGCAAAAAGAATGGTTGTGGTGAATAAGTATTTTAAAAGAGGGAGGAACATAGGGTGACATACAAGAGAGAAGGAAGATGCACTCGGGTAGATTATATCTTATGCAGAACAGTCAATCTGAAGGAGATTAAAGACTGCAAAGTGGTGGCAAGGGAAAGTGCAGTTAGGAACCATAGGGTGGTGGTCTGTAGGATGATGTTGGAGATAGATAGATAGATAGATAGATAGATAGATAGATAGATAGATAGATAGATAGATAGATAGATAGATAGATAGATAGATAGATAGATAGATAGATAGATAGATACTTAATTAATCCCAAGGGGAAATTCACATAATCCAGCAGCAGTATACTGATACAAAGAAACAATATTAAATTAAATAGTAATAAAAATGAAAAATGAAAAAAAAAAAAAAAAATGTTAGCATTTACTCCCCCGGGTGGAATTGAAGAGTCGCATAGTGTGGGGGAGGAATGATCTCCTCAGTCTGTCAGTGGAGCAGGACAGTGACAAAAGTCTGTCACTGAAGCTACTCCTCTGCCTGGAGATGACACTGTTCAGTGGATGCAGTGGATTATTCATGATTGACAGGAGTTTGCTTAATGCCCGTCGCTCTGCCACAGATGTTAAACTGTCCAACTTTACTCCTACAATAGAGCCTGCCTTCTTAACAAGTTTGTCCAGGCGTGAGGCGTCTTTCATCTTTATGCTGCCTCCCCAGCATACCACCGCGTAGAAGAGGGCACTCGCCACAACCGTCTGGTAGAACATCTGTAGCATCTCACTGCAGATGTTGAAGGATGCCAACCTTCTCAGAAAGTATAGTCAGCTCTGACCTTTCTTGCACAGAGCATCAGTATTGGCAGTCCAGTCCAATTTGTCATCCAGCTGCACTCCCAGATATTTATAGGTCTGCACCCTCTGCACACAGTCACCTCTGATGATCACAGGGTCCATGAGGGGCCTGGGCCTCCTAAAATCCACCACCAGCTCCTTGGTTTTGCTGGTGTTAAGATGTAAGTGGTTTGAGTCGCACCATTTAACAAAGTCTTTGATTAGCTTCCTGTACTCCTCCTCCTGCCCACTCCTGATGCAGCCCACAATAGCAGTGTCATCAGCGAACTTTTGCACGTGACAGGACTCTGAGTCATATTGGAAGTCTGATGTATATAGATTGAACAGGACCGGAGAAAGTACAGTCCCCTGCGGCGCCCCTGTATTGCTGAACACAATGTCAGACCTGCAGTTCCCAAGACGCACATATTGAGGTCTGTCTGTAAGATAGTCCACAATCCATGCCACCAGGTGTGAGTCTACTCCCATCTCAGTCAGCTTGTCTCTAAGGAGCAGAGGTTGGATGGTGTTGAAGGCGCTAGAGAAGTCCAAAAACATAATTCTTACAGCACCACTGCCTCTGTCCAGGTGGGAGAGGGATCGGTGTAGCATTTAGATGATGGCATCCTCCGCTCCCACCTTCCCCTGGTATGTGAACTGCAGAGGGTCGAGGGCGTGGCGGACCTGTGGCCTCAGGTGGTGAGGTCCATGGTCTTCATCAGATGTGACGTCAGAGCAACAGGCCGGAAGTCATTCAGCTCACTAGGACGTGATACCTTTGGGACAGGGGTGATACAAGATGTTTTCCAAAGCCTTGGGACTCTCCCCTGTTCCAGGCTCAGGTTAAAGATGCGCTGTAGAGGACTCCCCAGTTCCAACGCACAGGCCTTCAGCAGTTGTGGCGATACACCATCTGGACCCGCTGCTTTGCTGGCACAAAGTCTTTTTAACTCTCTGCTCACATGGGCTGCTGTAATTGTGGGTGGGGATGTCTCACCTATGCTGGTATCAGCAGAAGGATGGTTGGAGGATGCAGTACTCCGAGGTGATAGTGGGTTAGGGTGATCAAACCTATTAAAGAAGTTGTTCATTTGGTTTGCTCTCTCCACGTCTGTCTCGATGGCGGCACCCCGCTTTGAGCTGCAGCCAGTGATAATCTTCATCCCATCCCACACTTCCTTCATGCTGTTGTTCTGCAACTTCTGCTCCAGCTTTCTCCTGTACTGCTCTTTCGCCGCCCTGAGTTGGACTCGGAGTTCCTTCTGCACGCGCTTGAGCTCATGCTGATCACCACCTTTAAAAGCCCTTTTCTTCTGGTTCAAAAGGCCCTTGATGTCACTTGTAACCCATGGCTTGTTGTTAGCATAGCAGCGTACTGTTCTTACTGGAACTACAATGTCCATACAGAAGTTGATGTAATCAGTTGTGCATTCAACAGCCTCTTCAATGTTCTCACTATGTGACCCCGGGAATATATGCCAGTCTGTAGTTCCAAAGCAGTCTCTCAGAGCCTGCTCTGCCTCAGGGGACCACTTCCTGAATGAGCGTGTGGTTGTAGGTAGCGCCCTCACTCTTGGTTTGTATTGAGGCTGTAGCAGAACCAGGTTATGATCTGCTTTCCCAAGCGCAGGCAGCGGGGTGGCACTGTATGCGTCTTTAACGTTTGCATACAGTAGGTCGATAGACCTGTTTCCCCTGGTGTTACAATCCACATACTGGGAGAAGGCAGGTAATGTTTTGTCCAGCGTTACATGGTTAAAGTCTCCAGCGATAAGCACAAGTGCCTCAGGGTGCTGCGTTTGTAACTTAGCAACTGCAGAATGGATGATGTCACTCGCTATCTCCGCGTTCGCTTGAGGGGGGATGTAAACAATAACAACAATCACGTGTCCAAACTCTCTGGGCAAGTAATAGGGACGCAGACTTACGGCCAACAGTTCGATGTCCCTGCAGCAATTGGAGATTTTAACGTTTACATGTCCTGAGTTGCACCACTTTGTATTGACATAGAGAGCGAGTCCTCCTCCTTTCTTCTTCCCGCAGGTACTTGCGTCTCTGTCCGCTCTAACTGTGCTCAAGAAGAGGAGGAGAGTGAGGGCAGAGCTAAGGATCAAAGGATGGAAGTTGAAAAAGGAAAACTGCAAGGTTGAGTTTAGGGATGAGGTAAGACAGGCACTGGGTGGCAGTGAAGAGTTACCATACAGCTGGGCAATTACAATAAAAGTAGTAAGGGTGATAGCAAGAAGGGTGCTTGGCGTGACATCTGGACCTGGTGGTAGAATGGGGAAGTACAAGAGAGCATACAGGAGGAAGAGGATGGCGAAGTTGAAGTGGGATAGTCAGAGAGATGCAGAAAGTAGACAAGAGTACAAGGAGATAAGGCAAAAGATGAAGAGAGATTTGGCAAAGGCTAAAGAAAAGGCGTATGATGAATTGTATGAGAAGCTGGACACCAAGGAAGGAAAAAAGGACCTGTACCGATCGGCTAGACAGAGAGACCGATCTGGGATAGATGTGCAGCAGGTTAGGATGATAAAGGATATAGATGGAAATATACTCACAAGTGAGGCGAGTGTGTTAAGCAGATGGAAAGAGTATTTTGAGAGGATGATGGATAAAAAGAATGAGAGAGAGAGAAGGTTTGATGATGTGGAGATAGTGAATTAGGAAGTACAACAGATTACCAAGAAAGAAGGACAGCTATGAAGAGGAAGAAGAATGGAAAAGCTGCTGGTCCAGATGACACACCTGTGGAATCATGGAGGTAGTTATCAGAGATGACAGTGGAATCTTTAACCATATGGTTTAATTGAATCTTAGAAAGTGAAAGGATGCCTGAGAAATGGAGACGACGTGTACTGATACTGATTTTTAAGAATAAGGGGGATGTGCAGAGCTATAGTAACTACAGGAGGATAAAACTGATGAGCCACAGCATGAAGTTATGGAAAAGAGTAGTGTAAGCTAGGTTAAGAAGGGTGGTGATGATTAATGAGCAGCAGTATGGTTTCATGCAAAGAAAGAGCACCACAGATGCAATGTTTGCTCTGAGGGTGTTGATGAAGAAGTAAAGAGAAGGCCAGAAGGAGATACATAATGTCTTTGTGGACCTGGAGAAAGCATATGAAGGAGTTGTGGTATTGTATGAGGAAGTTGGGAGTGGCAGAGAAGTATGTAAGAGTTGTACAGGATATGTACAAGGGAAGTGTGACAGTGGTGAGGTCTGCGATATGAATGGCAGATGCAGTCAACGTGGAGGTGGGATTACATCAGGGATCCACTCTGAGCCCTTTCTAATTTGCAATGGTGATGAACAGGTTGACAGATGAGATTAGACAGGCGTTCCCTTGGACTATAATGTTTGCTGATGACATTTTGATCTGTAGCGATAGTAGGGTGCAGGTTGAGGAGACCCTGGAGAGGTGGAGATATGCTCTAGAGAGGAAGAGAATAATGAAGATCAGTAGAAACAAGACAGAATACATGTGTGTGAATGTGAGGAAGGTCAGTGGAATGGTGAGGATGCAGGGATTAGAGTTGGCGAAGATGGAGGAGTTTAAATACTTGGGATCAACAGTACAGAGTAACAGGGATTGTGGAAGAGAGGTGAAAAAGAGAGTGCAGGCAGATTGGAATGGGTGGAGAAGAGTGTCAGGAGTAATTTGTGACAGATGGTTATTAGCAAGAGTGAAAGGGAAGGTCTACAGGATGATAGTGAGACCAGCTTTGTTATATGGGTTGGAAACGGTGGCACTGACCAGAAAGCAGGAGGCAGAGCTGGAGGTGGCAGAGTTAAAGATGCTAAGATTTGCATTGGGTGTGACGAGGATGGACAGGATTAGAAATGAGAACATTAGAGAGTTGGCTCAGGTTGGATGGTTGGGAGACAAAGTCAGAGAGGCGATATTGCGTTGGTTTGGACATATGCAGAGGAAAGATGCTGGGTATATTGACCAAGATAAGTCTACGTGCCAATAGTGTAGTAAAGGCAATCACAGTTTGTTTGTCCTTCTCCAATTTAAGACCATCTGGAAGAACACCAAACACAGTTGTTAATGGGTTAGAATAGATTGTAACACCAAGGCTGTCTGAAAGGCAAAAGTTTTGTCCAGAATGATGTTAATTTGGTGCATGCCAAAAACATATGGCCCAATGAGGCTGGAACTTGATTGCAGGTTGCATCTTGTACTGGAAACATTTTGGACAAATTTAAATGAGACACATGTGCTCGATATATAATTTTAAGTTGAATAATTTTATGCTTTGTGCATATAGAGCTTGAGTGAATTCTGTGCATTGCTACCTTCCACTTCTTTTCTAAGATGTTGAGTGAGAGATCCTTTTCCCACTGTACTCTTGGATCTTTAAAAGAGAGGGACTGTAAAATGTTTTTATATATTACGGAGATTCTGTTTGAGTCCTCAAGACTGATCAATATTTTTTCCAGCTTAGCGGTGAGGTGAAGAAAATTGGGCAGATTTTGTTTAACAGCAGTGAAAGAAATGTGTTGCTGGAAAGTTAATTTTGGAGTTTGTTCGTAGGATGCAAAGATGTTGTCTATGTACAGATCTCCAAGTGATTTAATCCTGAATGCTTTCCAAACATTAAAAACTGCGTACATTAGAGAGGGTGGAAAAAGGTGGTTCTCGTGCAGAGGTGCCACAGATAAAAGCATCCCTATCTTAAAATACTTCCTACATTGGTTCCATATTCTGAGTGAGTGAAGCACAATTGGGTTGTTAGTTGTTAGTATATTGGTGATGACTTGTACTTATTGGGGTACAAAGCAAGGAATATAAAGAAGTACTGCAGGATTTTATTTCTATTGCGGACCAAGCCTGTATATGTTCATCTATTTGTGTCAATGTCCAGGTTTTTATAGTTTGTAATTTAGCTGCCCAGTAATGAAACTGAAAGTTAGATAGAACCATGCCACCTTCTGCCTTAGGTCTTTGTAGGATCGCCCTTTGGATATGTGAAAGTTTTAAATTTCAAAATAAATGAGGTTATGGTTGAATCTAATTTTTTAAATATTGTAATTGATGTATATTGGAATGTTTTGAAATAGAAAAAGAAGCTTAGGAAGGATACTTCTGTGGGAAAGACATAGATAATCTTTCCTCTTAAGAAAGCCTTCATGGTTTACCAGAGTATTCCTGCAGAAACCTCTGAGGATAGATAGATAGATAGATAGATAGATAGATAGATAGATAGATAGATAGATAGATAGATAGATAGATAGATAGATAGATAGATAGATAGATACTTTATTTGTATTTGTCTCTAAAAAAATTAAGTTTCTTGGATATAAATTCTGTGTAGTTCTCATCTGCTAATAAAAGTGAGATAAGATGCCAGCTGCAAGATGAGTTTGTGGGGCATAATGATTTTAGCTCCATGATCAAAGGAGCATGGTCGGAGATAACGATAGCATCGTACTTACAAGATTTAATCGTAGACACAAAATTGTTATCTACAAAGAAATAATAAATTCTTGAGTAGCAGTGATGCACTGGTGAGTAGAAGAAATATGCTCTTGAGTTTGGGTTTAGAAATCTCCAGGGGTCTGATAGGTTGTGATCAGTTACAAACTATGTAATTGTCTTTGCAGTGTTAGATGTCATCACCCCTGTGGTAGGAGACCTATCTAGGTCTGCATTTAAAACACAATTAAAGTCCCTAGCCATTATAATTTTACAAGTATTCACGTTGGGAATGGATGCAAATATGTTTTGGATGAAGTCCCTATCATCCACATTGGGTGCATAGATATTTATCAAAATCACTTTGCAGTTAAATAAACTATCCATGACGATCATATATCTCCCTTCAGGATCAGATACTACACTTGATACTACAAATAAAATTGTTCCATGTACAAGAATTCCCACACTTCTAGTTTTCTTTGTATAGTTGTGAATTGAATATTTGGCCAGTCCAGTCTCTGTGCAGCAGAAAGTGATCTTTGCTTAATAAATTGGTCTCCTGTAAAAATATTATTTTAGCATTTAGACTTGTTAGGTGAGAGAATACTTTCTTTCTCTTTAATTCATGTTTCAGATCTTTAACATTCCAGCTCACAAAGTTAACTAGTGTTCAGTCATGGAGACATTGCTTCTGAACTTTTGTTTTCATTTTGTAGTCTTAAGATAAGACTACTTTGACCTTAATTTCCAGTTTTCCCAGGAATTACTGCCATGAAGCCTATTGTTATGTTGGCACTTATTATAAGGATTAAAAGGATAGATTAGATATAGCTTGCTCTCTTTCTCTCCCCACTAGTCCTCACACCCCCCATTTTGCCTCCCCACTTGATGCTGGACCACACTTCACAAAGTCCCAGTCCTCTGACATACCTAGAGACAGAGTGCGTCCAAAACAAAACAAGCCCCCCAGCAGCAGCATATAAGGATTAAAATAGAGATATCTATTGACAATACAGTCCAAACATTATAAGCACAAAATATAATCTTAAACAGTCTTGAGAGAGTAAACCCAGGGAATGCTGTTAAACACAAGCCCTGGATAAGCATAGTAAGCCCTAATACAGTAAACCAAGGATATGATGTTAAACGGTCTCCTTAAAAAAAAAAATTACACATACATACATATACACATATAATTGAATTAAAGTATAAACAAAAAGTGGCCAAGAAGGGAAAAGGATTTATAATTACGGTACCAGTATCATTGCAAGTGGATCAAACAACCGGTAAGATCTTCTTTGCCAATCTAGGACAGGATGTGACTCACGATCATATTTTAAAAAGTGTCGGGATCAGTTTTCTTAGCTCTTTTTCTGCTTTCTTCATAGAAGTAAAAATGTAGAGCTTGCCTTGAATGTCCACTTTCAGTTTGGTGGAATACAAGAGGCTGTTGAGCAGCTGTTGAGGGTGAGAAATCAGGGAAAATACAAATGTGGTTATTTTCAAATATAATCTCTTGTTTTTGTCTGAGAGGTAACATTATATGTAATTTGAATATTAATTTTGCGAAACACACAGTAAGAGTTCTAGGTTTAGAGGTATTTGATCCATATATGCGGTAAGCTGCTGCTATCTCGGTGTCTGATTTGAAGTACCCTCCAGTTATTTTAGAGAATAGTTCAGCTACAAATTTCACTGGGTTTGGACTTTCACGAGTCTCAGGAAGACCTTCAATTCTAATATTGTTCCTTCTGCATCCATCTTCCAGTGCAGCAAGTCTGTCTCTGAGTACTTTGTATTCAGAATTTGCAGACATTGCTTTTCCGTCAGTGGTAGATGCCAGTTGTTCAGCTGTTTCAATTCAAGTTGTGCTTCAGACGTTAATCTCCCATAATGGAGAAGACCAAAATAAATAGATTCTGCTCCAATATTATGTTTTGTAGTTTGTTACAGGGTTTAATTTGTATGAACAACTGACAGCAGTAAATATCTTCTCCCTAATTTCCACTAGTGTCATGATTCACTATTTAAATGATGTAATTCTGATGAAACATTTCTTTCGAAGCTTTTGAGAATTTTGAAGACCCAAATAAGGTCCCCACTAGCACGATCAAATTAGTTAAAAATAAAGATTTCAACACTGTACCTGTATTTATCAAATATCTCAAAGTAGGAAAACGGTCTTAACTGGCTCAGGCATTGAAAAGAGTGGTGCAAATTTGGTCCTACTCTTAGGAGTTAGGGGTATTAGAGTTTTATCATTTTTTCTAATTTAGGGAACTACTCCTATTTTCACCAGGATTTAGGAGAGCTTGTGAGCTGTTCTAACTTTCAAAGAGCTGCCACTCAGGCAGAGATCAGCAGGCACATTGCGGGAAAGGTGGAATGTTTTGGAAATGCTGAGCAACAATGGGCTCATTAAAAAATATTGATGTGACAGAGATGGAATAATACTTGTAATAAATCTCGTACCTTATGTGACTGCTCCATCTACACAGACAAGCCTTGTGCTCTGTCAGTCGAAATGAAAGTGTTGGTAATGTTATGTTTTTTTGCTATGGAGAAAAACTAGCTTTATAATAGCAATGATTTGTGTAAGTCACAACTGGCCATTTCTCAAACTGTTAAGTTTATCAGGTATTTCTGGTGGCCATACTGCAGGAATTTCATTCTTTTAAAAGTACAACTGTGGATAACTCATTGTCAAATATACAAGCCCGTTATCAGGCTTTACTTAAATTTGGAGTGTGTATCTCAGTCTTTCCATATTGGTATTTACAGTATTACAATATTATTTTCGATGTTATTGAGAAGTAGTAACAGTTACACGTAGCTTAGTGTAATATTATACCTTAATGTGGTTTCCTTCTTATTCTTCTACTACTACTTATTTGTATTTTATAATTATGGTGAAGCCTTTACGTTATTATCAGAAAATTACAAATCATCATCATGATTTCCAAGGAAACTAGAAATTTCTTCATGAGAGCCCACTTTGCACCTCAGGGTGTTATAAAATTGTGACGTCAATCTTTCTGAAATGTGAATTCCTACTCATCACTGTAAGTAGCTGTAGAAAGCTTTTTAACTTCTTCTCATGTCCTACTCTGGGGTAGGACAAATTCTTACTTTAGTCAGAAATTTAGTTCTAATAAGTAATTCAGAGACCCTTGATAAATACGAGCACTGATAATAAAAATAAGTCTGTATTCAAATATATTTGAATGTATGTTAAATGTTTTGATTTGGAAATGCTACATATACATTTGTACTATATTTTAACTTTTTAGCTTGTGGTGCGTCAGCAATATGTGATGTGGTCATAACTGATGCACAGTAGCTTAAAAAAGCAGATGAATACTGCAGTCTTCAAACAAATGAAACAGGAAAAAACACAGACCTTCACAAAAACAGTATTCTCTGCATTCACAAAGTGACTTAATTAACACTAGAATCCCTGAAGCCTACGAAAATATTTGTACAGTGATCCCTCGCTATATTGCACTTCGACTTTCGCGGCTTCACTCCATCGCGGATTTTAAATGTAAGCATATCTAAATATATATCACAGATTTTTCACTGGTTCGCGGATTTCTGCGGACAATGGGTCGTTTAATTTATGGTACGTACTTCCTCAGTTTGTTTGCCCAGTTGATTTCATACAAGGGACGCTATTGGCGGATGGCTGAGAAGCTACCCAATCAGAGCATGCATTACATATTAAATAAAATTCCTCAATGATATACAATATGCTTCCCGTGCTGTATGTATGTAGATCGGGGTATATATACCCGCGCTTCGCAGCGGAGAAGTACTGTATTAAAGAAGTTATGAAAAAGAAAAGGGAACATTTTAAAAATAACGTAACATGATTGTCAATATATAGTAATTGTTTTGTGAGTGTTATGAGTGTTGCTGTCATCAAGGATTTGATTATCATTATTTGTTTCAATCAGGGTCGTATTTGTAGGATGTGTTTTGTTCAAGTTACATTCCGTGTTTGTCAATCGTTGTAAAGATAACAGGTTTCATTCATCGATTCGTTTCTTACTGCATCAATAAACAGCTTGTCTTCCTCTTTATCTGAGACGCGACACACTGCATGCACGGGTTTTCTTTTACACTGTCTTCCTTTAGCGGGACATTGACTTTTTCCACCGTGTGCTTTGTTTCTGCAGTAGCTGCACTTATGAATATACTTGTATGTATCACACGCTTCATATTTTTTTGCTGCCTTCTCAATTGTGTAATTTGGTTTTTGTTCAGCACTCTTTGGAACTGTTGCTTTTTGTCTGTGCACTGCGTCATTTCACGTGAGTCGCTCGGTGTACATGCATCGAAGCTTCTTAGCTGTGCTGGTGCCATCTCGTGCGATGTCCATGGCTGTATTATGTTAGCTAAGACCCGGCACTTAAAAGTTTCTCTCGCAGTTTCGCCGAGTTTGTTCCAAACACCACCCTGACCATCTCATCTTCCTCTGCATAAGCACCGTCCTTCACCCGTGAATATTTAGTGGCAGTGTTTCTATTGGATTGCCGCTGACGGACGGCCTTATATGGGCAGGCACTAAATTACGGAGTTACGCCTCCCACGGGCATCGAGCAGAAGTCTATTATAGTCTATGGACGAAAAAATAGGTTCCAGTTATGACCATTACGCGTAGAATTTCGAAATGAAACCTGCCCAACTTTTGTAAGTAAGCTGTAAGGAATGAGCCTGCCAAATGTCAGCCTTCTACCTACACGGGAAGTTGGAGAATTAGTGATGAGTCAGTGAGTGAGTGAGTGAGTGAGTGAGTGAGTCAGTGAGGGCTTTGCCTTTTATTAGTATAGATATAACCGAAGAAAAAGTAATTATTCAATTTACATGTTGCAGTCAATGCGTAAAAACCGAAGCACAATTATCAATCAACACAAAGTAAACATGTCTGCTTGGCAGGTGCAGAAGTAAGAACTGCTGCCTAATAACCAAGAGGATGTGGGTTTAATCCCGAGTCCTCCATGCATTTGTCGTGTTGAGTAGTGAGCTTCTATTATTATTACTATTATGTAATAAAA
>JANRMT010062848.1:15952234-15981897 GCA_026402145.1 Polypterus bichir lapradei | reverse complement strand
CCATGATTCCCTGCTGGTCTTCGGGGCACCTCCATACTGCAGGGAGGACTCCATCTGGCGGCCTGGGGGTATAGGCCGGGATGACAAGCCGGCCATATACCACAGTACTCCTCCCCCAGCGGAAAACCATGGTTTTGCGCGTCCTGTCCCGCGAAGGACATCTTCCCCCAAGGTGATCCAAAGGTCGGGCCCCGATGATGCAGCTGACACTCCCGTGTAAACCTAGGAGGAACAATATAACAGTGACTGTTTTGATCCCTTGTCCTCCTAGGACAACCTCTCCATTCAAGGCCTGGCCTGCGGCATTCATAGCACAGCCGCGGTCCCCTTGGTAGTCTCTCTCTGCGGGACTTTAAGCACCTGGTTACTTCTGGCTCCACCCTTTTCTCCACTGGGGAAGATTCCTTGGCCGCCCTCATGCTTTTTATGCCCTTTTCTAACTTGTCAGGAGACCCCCGTTTTACTTTAGTGATCTCCTGTTTCATCTGGGGCTTGTCCACAGTCTGAGTCTCTCTATGAGATAAAGAGAGACCCTTTACTGTCTGAACCCCTTTTGTTTTATAAATGGCCGGTGGCGGAGTCTTTAGGGCTGCCTTGCTCCGGGAGTCAGCACTGTCCAGCTGCTCCGGATTGATCGGCCCTTCCCCCGACCACTCGGTCAATGATCCGGCCTCTCTTGTAGGACACGCTGTGTATTGGCACCCACTATTCATTAAAAGCAGGCCCGGATCACACTGCGTCCCTATTTCATTATTTACAGTACTGGCTTTACTCACATGTACCGCCACATCATGTACTACAGGAGGCTCCCGTCCGATTCTTTGTAAATATTCCGTTACCTTCCGGATGGGTGCCTCCGCCGTTTCTCCCAGATCCCGGACGATCTTCTCAATTGCCACCAGCATCTGGAAAATACCTCGTACGGGCTCGATTAATTTTTCGAGTTCCTGCACGTCAAAAGATTTAATTAATTCGCCCGGAAGTATACTCACTTCTTTGTTCATTATACCTACCTGCTGGGAGCCAATGAGCCCATCCGCTGTCGGCACATGGTCTGATGGGTCTCGCGAAGGCTTTTGGGAATTGGAGTTCTTTTTGGCCGAGGGCCGAGTCGCCTTCTTCGGCGGACTGCGGTCTGTCTTTGTTAAATTTTCGACATCCCGATCAGCCATTTCCTGGTCCTCCTTACCTTCTCGCGGGGTGAGCGGTGCTTCGCTCGCCTCCCCCTTCCCCTTCGGAAAGTCCAAGTCCGTATCTTCGGGTACAAAGGCACAAACAGCGGGATGCGGACCTCCTCCTTCCCAGCAAGCACCGGGGTTGCTGACGTGTCCCTCGCCGGCCGCCGACATGCGGAAGTCTTCTCCCATGTGCTCTGGCTCTAATAGGAGCGTGCCATCGTCTTCGGGACAGTCTCTTTTCTCCCGCGGAGCCTCCAGGTGATCATCTCTGAGGTACATGCACGGGACAAAGTGTGTTATTTTAAATGGATTATCAATTAAATTCCCGGCACTACCTCAGAGCGATCGTTGGTCCCTGGAGGTTTCTCCGGACTTCTAAGGCCGCTCCGTGACTCCTCCCGAGTGTCGGCCATTGCAAGTATGGCTCTCCTGCTGGCTTTGTCTCTCTGCTTGCCCTTCTTTCTTCCCATTCCAGACTTGGTGAAGGTAGTTTCCGGCGTTGTGGTGGTGATTCTGAATGCCATCTTCTCAGGGTTCTCTGCCCACAGCTCCCTTGAACCCTTGTCAACGACTCCAGACACTAGATAAAAGTCCACAAGTTGACTTTATTTAAATGCCACAGTGCACAAAGCACCCTCTCCTCCACTATACTCATATAAATTCCACAATAATCACTAATAAACAATCCTCCACTCCCAGACACGTTGCCCTTCTACCACCCAGCTCAGCTCGCCATCTGGGAGCTCCCACAGTCCTTTTATACATCCTGACCTGGAAATGTTCCCAATCCCCAGTTCATGTGATTATTTATCACTTCCGGGTCAGGTACAAGTCCTTTTCTTCACCCCGGAAGCACGTCACTTCTGTTGTCGCTCTTCCTATGACGCATTTCCGGGTTATAGGGCACAAATGATTCTTCGGTCCTCCCTGCAGCTCCCTCTTGCGGCCCCTGTGGTATCCAGCAGGGTCGTGTATAAAAACTACATAGTCCATGATTCCCTGCTGGTCTTCGGGGCACCTCCATACTGCAGGGAGGGCTCCATCTGGCGGCCTGGGGGTATTGGCTGGGATGACAAGCCGGCCATATACCACAATAGGAAATTATATTGTCATGAAATATCATTGCATTTGCTGATTTTAAATATTAATGACCTGTGCATGGCTGATAATTTTGAAATCTTTCAAGTCTGGGTCTTTATGGAGTGGTGTACTTGAATTTTTATTTTTCCCAGTTTAAACAAGTGTTTGAGTAAAGAATCAGGGTTGTGCAGTCTGCTCCATTTCTAATCTGCTCTCAATCCAGTGCACATGCCATGCCTTTGAAAAGGCAGAGCCAGAAGAATTAGTTAGAATTTTGTTATTCTCAGTGGCCTCAAGTTCTGAATATTGTGGAAGTAGTTTTGCAAATGTGCGCATATTATTTTGCTTGGAAAGTGGAACTAGTGTCTTGAAATGGAGTGGTGGTTTCAATTTTAAAGAAGCACGAGGGATTATACTTCTCAGCCGCGTCATGGTCTGAATCTGAAGCAATATATATGTACAATATTTAGGATACCCCTGGGATGCCTTCCATGGGAGATACAGCATATAGGGCACAGACTACTGGGGGAAGAAGATGTGGCAAAGGCAAGACATGCTGGAAAGATCCTATCTTTTGAACCTCTTGAGAGGGTCTAAGTAATACCTGGTAAAGTCTGGAGAAGACTGCTGAGGTAGGGAGGCCTGGTCATTCCAGTTCAGTAACTTGCTACTGTGACCCTTATGAAGAAAAGTGACAGAAGATGACTATGACTAAGGATGTTGGTGATTAGTACTCTGGAGATTTACATTATAAAATTATAAAATCAACTGATTTATCAAAGCTAACTTTTGATTTAAAACTGTTTTTGATTTAAAACTGAGCAGCACCAGGCTGCTTATGGGGTTTACTTTATTGTGCTAGGGCAGGAAGAAATTTCCCTAAGTGGTTGATCAAGAATCCTATCACCTAATAGATATTAGTAGGCTCACAGCTTCCACATTCTGTGAAACAACTTTTACCTTTTAACAGTTAATATAACAATTCATCACAGGAAACCTCATACTATTTTTGCTCAGGAAAGATTTGACTAATGTGAGCATTTAGTGAAATTTTGAAAATATATTGGCACCCCACTACTTCTACACCTGGGACAACCCTGTTCATTTCACTGTGGAGTTTGGCTTTGTTAGATAAAGAGTATGTATATTCTGACTGCCCCATTTGGTTTAGAAACTATCAACATTCCAGCTCAGTAGTTGGTAGATTGCAATGCTTTTGCAATCTTTCCTTTTTTTCCATAGTAGTCAGATTCTGCTTCTTTTTTAACGTTAGTGGGTATTGGAGTTCAGCTGGTGAATTTCTTCACAGGATGAAGTAAACATTGTGGTCTTTTGCTGTTGAACATGCAGTTCACCTGTCTTTAAGCTGAAAATCTGAGCAGCTTTACAAAACAGGTGCAACTACACAAAAAACTGCTTTCCACAGCTTGAGCATTTTATCTTGACATAGCAACAGAAAGTAATTGATGAATAAAGAAAAGGCATTATGCAAAATATAAATAAACATAAAGGAAACCAAAACTGTTCTGCCCTTCTGGACTTACCTAAACAGGCCCTGAAATCCTTTCTACCTGGTTGGATGGCTTGTCAACTTGCCCACCTAAAAAAGTACCACTGCAAAGCACAACCTTCACCTCCTACTACCAATCTTTGTCTCTTTCTAGCTGTTCAGAACTTGGTGTCTCTTCTTGCTGCCAATTGAATAGTTGTCCCAGTATCTTTCCACTTAACTCGCCTTTTAAGGGATCTGAGAATTGTAGATGTTTCAGTGCTTATTCTTCTTCATTTGCAGGAAAGAAAACATATTTTGGTAACACTGGATGCATCCTTGAAAGTTTACAGTAAGTCTGAGGAGGCCTTGAAAACCAATGAAGGTCTAAGTAGAGCACAAGACAACTGCCACTTCTGTTCAGTTGGGTATAAAATGACAGCAGAAGAAGGCAAATATTTGTCTGCTGGAATTTAGAACTGACAGAGCTTTGCTAAATAAAGGGGACTTTTTTTCCTTTTTTCATGAAAGAATCCCCTGCTTTAATAATGAGGAATGAACCCAGCCTTTTTAATCTGGCTGCTCCACAGGAGAACTTTACATCTTTAAGAGATATTGCTAATATAATGGTAGGAAAAAGAAGAAAAGGCTCTTTAGTGATAGTTTGTCATGAATCTTCTTCAGCATCAATGAATTCGGGGCTTCAAAGGTAACAGATACACTGTATGTGAATCTTCTTGGCTCATCAGAAAACATATATATATATATATATATATATATATATATATATATATATATATATATATATATATATATTTATTGTAAAGGATAGCCACCATCCTAACCTGGCCAGGACACTCCCAAGATGGAAGGTCAGGTGAAAACAGCATGCACGGGCCATTATCTCCCCTGGACTGCTGGATGGCAGCCCCCCTGGGTTGTGGCAGCACCACAGTTTCCCACAGGGGATCATGGGAACTGGAATTCTTGGACTGAGCCCTGCTGAGTTCCTCTGTTGCCACCAGTGGGTGCTGTGGGGACTGGTACTTTGACGGGCTCTCACCTCACTCAGAAGTGCTCCCAAGCTACAGCTTCGGAACAGCAGAAATGCTTCTGAGTGTAACATAAAAGGATCTGCCTACCACTGTTTTTTCTGGAGGGAGAACAAGATCTCTTGGTGAATAAAATAATCAGGAAAGCAGAAGTGAGGATGGGACAGTGGATTTGGAATGTGGAAGCAGGTGAAAGGGTGGGGCAGGTGGAGGGCAATGTACAGACAGTGAGGCAAAAATACAATAATATTCTCCCTATGGCTTTTACATTTTCGATACAGACACAGGATGTGGTTAGAGTGTTGAGGATTAATTTTCAAGAGGCACAACAGACGGATGAGGATCTGAAAAGGTTTAAAGTCATGGCAGAAATAAGAACTTAAAGGATTTGCTGGTTTGGTCGTCTTGCACTATAAAAAAGAAAAACAAATGTGCTTGGCAAATCTATACTAATAAAAGGCAAAGCCCTCACTCACTCACTCACTCATCACTAATTCTCCAACTTCCCGTGTAGGTAGAAGGCTGAAATTTGGCAGGCTTATTCCTTACAGCTTACTTACAAAAGTTAAGCAGGTTTCGTTTCGAAACTCTACACGTAACGGTCATAACGGTCGACAACATCCGCCATGTTGAACTTTCTTATTTATGGCCCCATCTTCACGAAATTTGGTAGGTGGCTTCCCTGCGCTAACCGAAACCGATGTATGTACTTATTTCGGTGATATGATGCCACTGTCGGCCGCCATATTGAACTTTTCAACGGTCTTTGTTACTTATGGGCCCATCTTCAAGAAATTTGGTACACGGGTTCCCAACGTTAACTGAATCCTACTTACGTACATATATACGTCCATAGCCTGCAGCTCGGTCACCATGTGAGGCGGCGTTGGGTCCCCCATCCCATTGCCTCCCACGTTGTTGGCTGCCTGCCTATATAAGGCTGTCCGTCGCTCCAGTCTCTACATTCCCTTCCTTGCTTCGCTATGGGATTCACGTCTCCCTGCTGATAACTACAGCCTTTTTATTTAATCCACGGCTTCTCCGCTGTTTTATTGTTCATTTGTTATGATTATAGTTATTGTGTAGGTATTTTAGACTTACTTTACATTGTTCAGGTACCCATTTCCTTTATCATTCCAACCGTACCCCCATTAACATGTCTATCGAGGTGATCACTATCGATCAAAGAACTGTCACTTACCGAGTGGTTTCCATGCCCGGAGATGGCACCTACCTTTTCCATTCTCTTTGCTACATATTGCACGGCCATATCAGGCTCACTCTTGATATCCGGAGGAACATTGTGTCTTATGTATTGAATGACTGGGACAGGTTCAAGGTGTGGACTGATGATGGTACAGGAGATAATTATACTACACAGGAGCACTATAAGAGTGAAATGCTTAAGCCCTTTACCTATGCATCTGCATGTGAGTTGATGGCTGCTGCTGAATTGTTTGGTTGTCGCTTCAAGTGTACCGAAATGGCCAAATATTTTACACCTTTCGACAACCGCCAATGCCTCTTAAACATCTTAGATTGACAGGTGACGATTTCAGTAGTGGACACTTTGATGTTTATGAATGTTTAAACTCTCAAAAGCTGGATGTGAAGTTATCGATGAAACCGGTTGTATACTTACAACGCTTGATAGATGCCGAATGTCTCTTCAACACAAGTCCTACAAATACTGTCGTAATTGAAACAAACCATGAAACTCAAACCGATTATGACAGCAGCAATCCAAGCTGTGAGATTTGAAACAAGATTACTGTTCACATGGCCAACTGTACGTTGCATGCTCAAGAGTAAGCTCAGTGCACAGCTTGGTCATATTATAACCGGAGGGCCGAACTCACAATGTGGTATACAAAGAGATCCTTAACAAATAATTATTGGTATATTTTCCCTCAGTTTAAAAAGGTTTAATTTTCTTCTTAATAAAAATTTTAAGGCAGTACTTCGCCGCTGCGAAGCGCGGGTATTTTGCTAGTTCCCTATATAAATAAGAAAGTGATCAGCAATGCTTTTTCTTCTGTGGAGTTATCTATTTTTCTGATGTTATTCCTTAACACAATTAACTGCATTTACGCAGTACAATGTGAAGCCTGTGGTTTAATCTACATAGGTGAGACAAAGAATACAGTGAAGGCTAGATTTATACAGCACCTTCAGTTGATCGAGAACCAGGAAAGGCAGACTAGACTGCATATACACTTTGCACAGCCTTGGCCATACACCACAGATGTTCCCCCTGAAACATGAGTCTAATTGGAATAAGACTTGTCGTTTTCAAAAGGAGCTGTTGGGGATCAAAAACTTAAATACGATCTATCTGAATGGTCTAAATGAGAAATACTTTGACCAAAATAAAAATATATAAAGGGTCTTGTTATTTGTTCTTATCATAGGACAATTGAATCAAAAAGATTGAATTATTATTAATAATAGGGTCAAGTGAACCAGTGTGCAATCAGTCTAGGCTGGTATTCCCTACTCTTAAGTCTATCCCGACCATAGTCCGGCCCTAATATTAGTTCAGTTGTCTACTATTAACAGAGTAATGGAATTTTAATTGAAGTAATTAATTCAGATTGGGGGAGTTGTATTGATATACATTAGTGTATTGATTAATTTAGATAATTTCTAGAGCAGAGCATTTGTTTAGTGTTTTGTTTGTGTGTCATATCTAGGGTATTTATGATTTATTTATATTTTGTTTATTTTAAGGATTATTATTTAATAAAGATTATTTTAAAGTTTATTTATAAATTGGAGGATCAATTATTAAATTAATTTTGATTGAGTCTTGTTAGTAACCACAACAAGCGTAGGGAGGCCATAATGAGACACCCTCACTAATTACCACCTGCTGCAAATACTTAATCTTGAGACAGTATATAAAGATAGACTTCTTAGGCCCAGTTACCATCCTTTTTTCCCTTTTGATAAAGCTTAACTATAAGTGAAATATTAGGGTTGCTTGTTGTCATTGTTTGGTGGTTACCTTTTTGTGTCCTGTGGGTAAGCTTACTCTGTTTTAAAATCTTAAATAGCTCTTTTTTAGGCCTGTATTTCTTCTTTAAAGAAAGGTTAACTTGTGTGCACCAATTTTTGTATATATTTTTTTTGCATGCATTTGGGTAAGGGTATATGGTTTATTGCAAAATATTAGACTTTTACTCTGACTTTGAGTTTATTTTTTTGAATTTTTTGATATTGTATGTTTTGTGTGTCTCAAGTAGACTGATTAGAGCACTTAAATCGTTTGTGGCACTTATGTATATTATAAGCACTGTGTACCGTCAGCTTTCATATTAGGCAGGCAGGATGACGCCTATTAGAGGCTCTACTAATTTGGAGGACTTGCCTTTAAGAACATTTATGAAAAGGATCAGGGTAATAAATTTTTGTTATAATTGGTACCCTAGAGTTTGTCTTTTGGTGCTTTGTATTTGTTGTAGTTTTATATTTAAAATCGATCATGACTCCAGTTCTGACAAACTTGGTTTCAGGATTTTGCAGAACCGTTCTGATCCAGATGGAGAGATTGATTCTTCCCTGATGTTGCAGACTTCTGATTCTCGATTGGAAAAGTTGTACTTTAAAATATTAAAAGCAATCTGCCATCTAGAAATTGTTGTAAATGCTTTAAGAACTGGTTAAGTACCTATGGGTATGCAAAAGCGTGCCCATAAATTGACCACATTTATAAAACCAGCTTGTCCAAATCCTGTTATGATAGAGGGTGAGACAAAATACAATGGAATGGCTTAATTGTAATTTAATGATTCTTCAACAATTTTGTTTGAAATTTTGAAATTGTATCCTGAATTACAAACAGCACAGGAGGATTGTATACAGAAAGCAATACAATTTGCAAAAATTAGATATAGAACAAAATTGACAAATACATCTATAGAAATATTGATATCCTTTCTGAATGAAGGTTCCATTCCAGATGATGTTGATCTATGGGACTCTTTTTATTGGTACAAGATGCAGAGATGTTTTCCAAGACCAGGATGGTCAATCATAATAAGAAAATAAGGTGGGTAAGCACAGTTGATCAATGATTGGCAAAGTCTTTCTCTTCCTCTCATTTCTTCTAAGAATAGATCTACAATCTTCTAGTAATGGGAATGTACAATTTTCCAATGGTTATCATCCCCCTCCTATTAGAAACAAAAATGGAGAGTGTGAATTTGTGGGAATCAGCTTCTGGGGATATTTCTAATATTTCAAAGAGGTACGACTCGGGTAAGGTTTTTGGGGTCAGTTGGACAACCATTGGACTCGGGTGATGTTGGTTTCTCCTTCTTGGTCTGGGTCTACAATTTTAAAACCACAAAAGATTAGTGGTTTACTTACCTTTTCAACAGGTTCTTCCATTGGAATGGAGGAGGAGATAGTGAGGCCTGTGGAGGAGTAGAGTAGGAATAGGAATTCATTTTCAGTAGCACCTTAAAGAATTTGGGAAAACAAATGGATATGTACCTGGTTCTCCTTGGGTTGGAGCCTTGCAAACAAGAAATAAAAATAAACAAATACTTACCATCTGTAGTTCCTTGAAATCTTCTCTCTGGGATGGTGGGGGGTAAACCTAAAAGAAAATACTTACCTTGTCTGAGGGGCTGTCATCTCCATGGGAACGGAATGTAATGGCTGGGTCGAGTGGGGATGTTTATTCTTCACCAGATTCAGTTGTGATGTCACCTGGGTTGGAGGACACTAAGGATGGGGTAAGAGGTTGGGAAGGAGGAAGTGTTATGGCAGAATGAGTTGTCTTCAGGAGTTTCTTTTGGGTTGCTTGCGTTGGATGGAGAACAGATGAGGGGGACACAACAAGAGTTACAGGAACCGGTAGAGGTGCAGCAAATGAGGCCGGAACAGGAGGTTTCAGAGGTGGAATGTTTATGGATGGAAGATAAGAGGGTGTTGGAAGATCAGACACAAATAACCTCTAGTCTTAATGCATTATTTTTTTCTTGTAGGAAGTTCTTCATCAGTGGAATTGGTGGCTGTGGACAAAGGTCTTGGAAGGTGTGGCTGTAGAGAATTTGGTGGAAGAGATGGATTAGTTTCTGATATAGATAGTGATCTTTTATCACAGACTGTTCCATCCAATATTTCTACTAGAGGATATGATCAGGCAGAAATAGAACGGCCGGTGCGACCTGAGGGTTGGAGGAAGAAAAAGCAGTGGTCCACTGATCCAGTGAAGTTATATTTACTGATGGGGATTCCAATATATTGAGGATTCTACACTATAGACAGTGTGATATGGAAGCACACAGTTTTCCAGCTGCTACTATTACTGATTTGAAAGGTATTGTGAGTGGAATAAAGACTAAGACTGGAGTACTGAAAGTGTTTTGTATCAGTTTGAATGACTAATAAGGGTCATTCACTAAGAAGCCAATTTAAGATGGAGATTTTTGTCTTTAATTAAAACTAGAGTGAAATTTCCTTTTGCAGTAATTTTGTTTTGCTAAAATACCTCATTCTATAAAATATCAGCCAAAAGAACTTTTTAAGCCAGTAGCACTAGTTCACCGGATATTGGAGGAGCTTCCAAGTATTATGGTAGACAGTCCAGGTTTGGGAGATGTTGATTTAGGAATAGATGTATTGCATTAGGAGGAAAATCGGGCATATTATATAATGGCCTTTTGGCTGGAGACTTTAAACTGTTGCAAGGGTCAACTAGGTTTGTACCCTCCCAAGAAACTAATATTTTACATTTGAGCAATAGTTTTAGACCAGGGGTGCCCTATACAGCGATCGCGATCGACTGGTAGATCGCAAAGGTAGTGTAGGTAGATCACGTTGCATTCAAAAAATTTTTTTTTTTTAAAAATGTTAGTCTATCATATCCTCCCTATGGCATTTGCCACTTGATTGACATACAGGGTGGCCAGTCCGATCTCTTTTCTTCTAACACACTGGTCATCCAGCACGCATGATCAAACGCATGAGCTACTGCATAACTCCAGCTATCTAAGTGATCTAAGTAGCCTTCCAATTTATATCGACTAAAGAAGGGATTTAACCAACTATTTTTTTTTTATGGGCTGGATGTGGAATTGGAAGAGGATTTTTTTTTTTTTTTTTCCCTCTCACAATGTCACAATTGAAGTGTGTTTGTCTGATCTGTCAATCTATCATTGCTATTCCAAAGAAGGAAAATATGGAAAGGCAATTTTGAACTGTTCATAAAAACTATGAAACTGACTTTCTTCTGAAAAGTGATCTGAGAAAGGAGAGGGAACTAAAATCAGTTAATCAGACTGCCGTCATTTTTCACTTGGCTGAATTCAAAAGCAAAGGCAGACGCACCGAAGCATCGTTCCGGGGTGCGTCACTCGATCTTTAAGCATAAGTCCTTCCAAGATGGAGAGATGATAAAAGATGCCTTCATTGAGGCAGATGGCTAGGGAGAAATTCCTGCTGCCATTTCAAGACCCCTGGCCGGAGAAAAAGGAGATTCTCCTTCTTATTAAACATGCAGAATACAAGCAATTTAATAACAATCAATGGTCGCTAGACTTGGCATTTTTTTTTTCCGATCTGACCAACATATTGAATGAGCTTAATTTACAGCTGCAAGGAAAAGAGAAAACCATGGTCAATACGATTAGCTTAGTTAATGCTTTCAAACGAAAAATGCAACATCTATCCACAAAGCTGCAGCGCCATGATTTGGGGAACATCCAAAACCTCGTGTCAGAGCTGGAGATGCAATGGAAGACATGTGCGCAACTTGACAGCATACGCTACACAGAGCAGAAAGAAAATTGTCTCAGACTTTATCTAATGGTTAAAACGAGTAATGATTCGAGTGTTGCCCAATGTAGCGGAGTAAGAGTAGCATTTCTTCTTCACAAATGTACTTGGGTAAAAGTAAAAAGTATGGTGCAGTAAAACTACTCTTAGAAGTACAATTTTTTGAAAGTTACTCAAGTAAATGTAACTCATTACTAATCACCTCTGATACTCAGTGTGTGTATGTGGTCATTTTAAAAGTAGCTTGCAAGCCGAAAAAGTGTGGGCACCCCTGTTTAAGACTGACAGAGCCAGATGTAACATTATTGCAGAGAGGCCTGACAATTATTCCAACCCCATTAGAGGTAGACACGGAGAAGATTAGGAAAGATGTCTGTAAATATCACAGGAGATTAAAATTACTTGATTATTTTGAATATCCAATGGATGACACCCCAAGAATTTTCATGGAGCCTTCACACTGGGTACCAAAAGATGCTGATATTGACAAGGTCATTTTAGATTTAATTGAGAAAGATAAACAGGGTCTTAATATGACTATTTATCAGTATCTACTAATTTAACAGAGGAAGAGAGAGATCCCTTAAATTATTTAAATAGAAAAATAATTATTAAACCTGCCGATAAAGGCTCACTGATGGTCATCATGGCAAGGGCTCAGTATATCCAGGAAGCCCAGTGGCAGTTAAGTAACCGCTTACGTTATCGTCCCCTGAAAGTCTGTCCAAGACAAGACTAAAACAAAAATTGTGAAAATTTTGAATAGTGTTCCGGAGGACAGGTTTATTACTGCCAAACAAAAAAGGTATTTGGCCGGGCCAGCCAATCCTGCTATGAGGAAATTATGTGAAATCTGTTGGAAATACAATTGTGTCCAGAAAAGTCACCGTCTCATAACTAGTCATTGCTGTAAGTTTAATTGCTGGATGGGCAGTGTTCAAGGCATGAAGGAATGATTTCATGTAAAAAAATTATTAATGTGTGATTTTTTTTTTTTTTTTTTTTTTTCCCATTGAATAAATATGTACTTCAATTAAAGGTTGGATTTTTCTCTTTTTTTGTGTTGTGAGCCTACTTTTTTTTTTTTTTGGGGGGGGGGGGGGGAAATTTTATTAGAAGCCTACAAATACATCTTAACTGGGGTGGCAATAATTGTGGAGGGTGCTATATACAGTATGTAGTCAGTCACACACGTGCACTTGGGAGTCAACCAAAGGTACCAGAAAACACCAATTCCACACCAGGCCAGGGGGCCGCAGGTTGCACTAAGCCTCTCTTTTTTCTTTGCAGACCAAATATAAGAAATCCTGCCTGTCCCGGCCCTGAGGATGTCACTTCCTTTGAACCGCCTATAAAACCCCTCATCCTTCATATATGATCAGTTCTGTTTTGGACTCTAACTTGTACACAAACTTAAGCCTTTTGCAGCCAGGGCAACTATATGGGTGGCTGCCCCAAATCTTTGTTGTGTGGCCAGCTGGTTATTTCACATTAGCATAGTCGACAGAAAGGTTTCCTTGCAGAATCAGGAGACGGACCTAGGAAGAGCCTAGATGCACCGTTCAAACATCCGACAGGTGGGAGATTACTATTCCTGTGCTCCTCTTGTGGTGTCGGTTGGTGTTGGTAGAGGGAACCTGAGGCACTCTTCAACCTAAATGTCTGGTAAGAAACCCTGGGTATGTGAACGAAGAACCTATGGACTAGGGTTGGGCTCAAAAGGGTACACACGGTGGACTGATTATGGGCTCCCGGGTGAATGGACCATTGTGTATCAAGCTGGTTATTCCATTATCTTATATATATAAACGTCTACGCGTGGAAGTGTGTGTGTCTGTTGGGCTCGAAAGTAAGAGGTGGAGTCGGGGTAAGTGCTCCATCTCCGAGGATACACAAGCGAAGCCAGCTCATTGGCAAAGTGAAACCTATGAAGAAAGAGTAATTCTCTTAGCGGCTAATGCAGAGCAAGGCAAGCACATCGGCAAAACAGTATCCCTTTTACTTTTCCTCCCGCCACTAATACAAAAGCAAGGTGAGCACGCCAGCAAAAGGAAACATCCAAAGAAAGACAATCGCTTAGCTACTAATGCACAAATGATGCGAGCATGTCATCAACACAAACACTCCCAGGAGAGAGAGGCCGAGAGTAATTCCTTTCAATTACCTGACATCTCCGCATTTCAATTTTTTTTCTGATGATCTCAATAGCTTCTAGGACCCCATGCTTTTTACAGCACAGGCTTACACAGCTAGTATATATATATATATATATATATATATATATTGTCACACACGTGCGCATAGGAGGACGTTGTGTGGACCAAGTAAAGGTAATTCCATGCCAGGCCGGAGGGGGTGGAGTGCATTAAACCTTCTCCTATTATCTTTGCAGACCAGCCGCGGGAAAACCTTTCTGAATTAAGAGCGTCACTTCCGGTTCCGGTGCCTAGGAAAATGTTGCTTCCGGTTCCGGCCCCTAGAGGAACATCACTTCCGGTTCCGGTGCCTGAAACATCACTTCCTGTCTGACCATTTAAAACCGCCATTTCTCACAACCTTCAACAGTTCAGTCTTGGACTCTCAACAGTCAACTTCATTGTTGCATAAAACTAAATCCTTTGCAACTAGGAATATTATACGGGTGGCTGCCCCAAACCTTTTTTAACGTGTGTCAAGTCTCTTCCTTTTAATATATATATATATATATATATATATATATATATATAAGTAGGGCTGTCAAAGTTAATGCGTTGTATGCACTGTAACTTTAACACCGTTTAAAAAAAAAATAGTGCTGTTAACACAGGTCTTTTTGACCCTACAAAATTCCTGTAGTCCAAGATGACCCTGCAAACTGAATGTGTGCCACTGTAGCCTTCAAGTTATTTGTAGCAGAGTTCACTCCATATTCCTAACTGTTGACCAATGGAAAAAGGTCCCTTAAATGGGAAGTTCAGTTTCAAAACTTTGCCTGACAGCTCACCCAATTAAACTAAGGTTGTGTATAGTTACTGTCAAGCTGAGTTTAGTTATCACTGGAGTACAAGCAGCCTGCAATATCACATGCAAGCCAAACATACATTGTACACTAACAGCATTAGCCTGGGTAATATGCGACAGACCACGCTCGACAATGTTTAGCAGAAACCAATGGACGTGTCAACCTCCAGCAAATTAACTGTAGCAATTGCTAAATGGAAAGCCACAGCATGCAGGCCGATTCACATAGTGGAGGATGAAGGTCTGCGAGTCATTGCATCCAACTACCCAACTTATGAATTACCCTCAAGAGCCACAGTCGTAACTAGGATACATGAGCTGAATCTGAAAGGGCAAAACTAACTAAGGAGTTTGAGTTCATGGAGACGGTCGCCTTTACTGATGACTACTGGACATCATTTGGAAATTATAGCTACCTCAGAGTTACAGCCCATTATATCGATGAACAGTGGAAACTGCGTTCACATGCTTTGACGTTTATCAAAATGTCGGAGAGACATCATGTTAAAACATGTGCCGAACATTTTATGGACGTAGCAAAGCAGTGGAATGTTGAGAATAAAGTAAGCACACTTAGTACAGATAGTGCACGAAATTTGATTTCAGTGGTGAGACAGCTGCCTTTCAATCTCTTGCCATGCATTGCGCACAGCATTCAACATTCTGTCACAGTGTTTCTGCAGAATAGTGCATTTGACAGTGCACTTTCCAAATCCCAAAAGGTGGTGGGGCACTTCAAACACAGTCTATCAAATACTTCAGAACTTGAAAAACAGCAGTTCACACATGGGCTGAAGACTGATGGAACTCCACTCTGGAAATGGTGAAGCGTGTGTGAAGAAACAAAGAGTAAGAGATGCATTAGCCCTACATAAAAGTAATGTCGCCATGCCAACAAATGCTGAGGTGGAGAAACTTCAGAAGCTGGAGGCATTGCTCGAGCCCTGCAAGTAATAAACTCATTTTTTAATCTTCTAGCAATCTTGCACTCTGTCACTAAAATATGTGCTTCTCCATTGATCATTATAGACACATAGGGGGAGTGTGGAGTCTCTTACTTTAGCGGCAAGTTCTCCTTTCATACTGTCGGCTATTTGGCCAATAATTTTGCATATGGTTGTCATAAATTGGATTGATGTTTATGCCATTTTTTATGCAGTAAATATGAGTGCGCCAAATTTTGTGAAGGGATGTTCGTCTTTTGCGCTACAGTACGCAATGTTCACTTTGATTTTAAGAACCTCCTCATTAACTTTTATTTTTTCGTGTGTCATTAGCAGATGATGACATGCCATGTGTTTTTTTATTTATTTTCTTTACTGAAAAGCTATGCTTATACATTATTACGTTTTAAAATCAGGTTTCCAGTAATGTACGGCATTGTGCTGCCATCATTTCTCCCAGTGCTTATCAGTACCTGCAAAGTATAATCTTTTAGTATTGATCATAAAGACTGGGAAATCTTTTAGCCACTGTGCCTTAAACTGATGTGTTTTTGTGACAGATAATGAAACACTTAGTGGGAGGGGGGCTCCTCAGGTGACACAACACTAATAGCACTGAGTTTACATTGGATTGGGAGTGGAGCTTGCCATTCTATCTATTCTTTACCTATTCTCTCCTGTGAATGTTGTGATATTATATTACAGTACATCCACAAAGAATATTTTTAATTGCAAATTCCATAAAAAAACTGTTGCACTGTCAGTGTTGTGCATGAATTAGTTCAAAAGAGGGCATTCATTGAACAAGCTTATTTTTCTAAGAATGGTGAACTTAACGTAATGTATTTGCAAGTGAAGAACTTGAATGTGAGCTAGTTCAGTTTTATGGAACATTCTGGATTTGGTTTAGGATCAGATTAAATGTTTTGCCTTACCCTGTAATGTAGGGGTGGAGCCGACTCCGAATACTGTATTCGGATAAGCACAAATAGTGATTTTTCACAAATATTTATTTCATACGAATTTTTTGCCTTTTATTTGTATTCAGAAAAAAATAATATTGAATCAAATAGGCACTGTCTGTGTCTGCGTGCTTGTGCTTAAGCTGCACCCCTGCTGACACGAGCACACAGTGAAGCTCCGGTTTCACTGTTAGGAAAACATTGTACTTTGCAAGGCCACTTTATATTTTTCCCCGTTGGATATGCAATATGTGATGCAAATTTTGACCAGCAGCATAATAGGCTAGTTCAGCTACATGCTGGTCCACTGTCACCATTTTTGTCACACGGTTGGAAATAGAGCAGTAATTTATATGTATACTTGCATCTATTTAATTACTATATACGTTTTAATGCTAGGTATAACTCAAAGTGTATTTAAATAAAACAGTCTTCATAATTATTGTATTTTATTCAAGAACACTGTAAGAGCCTAATTTAAGTCATGCAAAATTGAAAAAAGTAAACTCATGGGTCATTTATTCTCATTCCTTAAAAAATGCAATATGAACTGAACATGAACTAGTTCCAAATTGAAATGGTGAACTATGAACATGAATTTATTCATTTTAATCTGTGTGAACTGAACATTGAGCTAGTTCTTGTGAGGTGTGAACTTGCACAACTGTGCACACTGTACAGACCTATTAAGTCCAGTAATAGTTAAGTATGACTGTCTCTATTTAATCCTCAAGTCTATCTAACAGCTGTTATACTATTGTTTTTTGTGTATGAGAGCATACAAATGCATACAAGTTTCTCACAATTTAATTGATATTGAATTTGAATGTGAATTTTGGCAGATACCTTACTGAAATCCTTGGAGGAGAGAGGTTTATTTCATGTTCAGTGGTACTACCTGCTTTATGCCATCTGCCTTGATAGAGAGTTCAGAGGATGACCCAGCCTATATAATAAAGTTCAAGCAAACCTTCACCATGGACATGGAGAAACAGAATGTAAAAACAAACAATACATGGCTAAAGATTTCCACAGCACTTGACTCCAGGTTTAAGGCCCTTGAGTGCCTACACAGAGCTGACAGAGCTGAAGTGTGGTCATTGATTGCTGGCATCCTCAAAGAAGAGATACAGCAACCAAACACTGCAAACAAACATTTGTTTCTTTTTCAAAAGCTTAAACGTGCTCCATGACAAGTCAGAGATGACAGTTCCGCTAGGAGCAGAGAATGTCAGAGAGAGAGAGAGAGAAAAGTAAAACAATCAATTCCAAAACTGACAGGCGCTGCACAAGGCTTTTAAGTAAGCGGAGTACCGCGCGAGGGCTGTATTATGCGTTATAGTGCAAGTGAGAAAGGTAAGGAGCAATGTGAAGGTAGACTGTGTTTCAGGGGTTTTCCCAGGGGCATCTGTGTCCTCTTGGGGTACGATCACCCCTCCAGCTTACACCCCCTCCCTCAGCTTTATTTACATTTTCGTGAATCAAGCAACTCTCTGTACCAGGTTCAGGTTCATGCAGCCGTGATAATGCATCTGCGTTGACGTGTTCAGAGCCTGGCCGATACTGTAAGGTTGTAAGCCCAGAAACCATCTCATTAGGCGAGAGTTTGTATCTTTTTGTCGGTATAACCATTGAAGTGGAGCATAATCGGTTACCAAAGTGAAATTTCGACCCCACAAGTAATAACGAAGCGCTTCCACAGCCCACCTAATCGTCAAGCATTCTTTCTCAATTGTAGAATAATTACGTTACCTAGGAAGTAATTTCTTTCTCAAATATGTGATTGGATGTTCTTCTCCATCAAAAATCTGTAACAGGACTGCGCCTACACCAAACGCACTTGCGTCTGTTTGTAAGACAAAATCCTTTGTGAAATCCGGGTTCCTTAGAACCGGATAAGAACACAAAGCTTTTTTCAAATCGCTGAAGGAACGTTCACAAATTTCTGTCCATAAGATAGGTCGGTTTTTCCTGCCTCTAGTAAGTTCTGTAAGAGGAGCAGCTCTATGTGCAAAGTTTGGAATGAACCTTCTGTAGTAACCAGCAAGCCCCAGAAAAGCGCTTACCTGTTTCTGTGTTTTTGGCCTCGGGTAAGCAAGCATTTCTTCTATTTTCCTTAATTGTGGCCTAAGCAAACCCTTGCATATAGAATAACCTAAGTAATGAGTCTCAGACATGCCCAGTTTACATTTCTTAGGGTTAGCAGTAAGGCCAGCCTGTCCCAAGCTTTCAAGAACAGCTTGAAGTCGGTCTAAATGTGTTTGCCAATCGTTGCTGAAAATCATGACATCGTCAAGGTATGCCCCGAAATATTCAGAATGATGGCGTAGGATCTGATCCATCATACGCTGAAAAGTTAGAGGTGCCCCGTGAAGACCAAATGGGAGTCTTGTAAATTCATAAAGTCCGTCAGGAGTTGCGAATGCTGTTTTCTCACAACTGCTAGCCTCTAAAGGCACCTGCCAATAACCTTTCGTGAGATCTAGCATGGAGATATAGCTTGCCTGACCCAGTTTTTCCAACAGTTTGTCGACATGGGGCATCGGATAAGCATCGAATTTAGAGACCTTATTCAAGCGTCTGAAATCGATACAGAAGCGAAGCGAACCGTCTTGCTTTGGGACTAATACAACCGGGCTGCACCAGTCACGTTTACTTTCACGAATTACACCTAATGTCAGCATCTTCTTTACCTCTTCGCGCACAATATTTCGTCACGCTTCCGGAATTCCGGAACGGCCGCATCTGTACGCAAACATCAGGTTCAGTGGTGATTTTATGTTTTGTAATGTTAGTCTTGCCTGGCAAGTCTGAAAAGACATCAGTGTTCCATTCTATCAAAGATAACTATTCTGTCTTTTGCGTGTCAGTAAGATCGTTACCAATGGCAACATCGGTCTGAGAAACAGCAGCCAAGGAAGTGTTAACCTCTTGTCGGTCATGTCATTCCTTCAAGAGATTAATGTGTAAAATCTGGAATGGTTTGCGTCGGCCTGGTATTTTAACCTTGTAATTTACCGGACTCATATGCTCCTCAATAATGGCGGGGCCCTGTCATTTAGCCAAGAATTTGTGTGGGTCAGACGGCACCAGTACCAAAACACGATCACCAGGTTTGAATTCACGGAGCTTACTGCGCCTATCGTAAAGACGCTTCTGAGTTTCCTGTTCTCGTTGCTGATGCTCCACAGCAATAGAGGAAAGCATAGAAATTCTGTCCTGCAACAAAATTACCCAATCTGCAAAGCTTGGTCCTTGGGCTGTTGTTTCGTTACCTATCCATTCCTCTCGTACCACATCCAGGATGCCTCGTGGCCGTCTGCCAAATAACAACTCGAACGGACTCAAGCCAGTGGATGCCTGTGGTGATTCTTGCACCACGTACATAACAAAAGGCAGGACAGAGTCCCAGGTTGTGGGATCATTATGAGCTACTCGCCTGATCATCTGTTTCAAAGTTTTGTTAAATCGCTCAGTCAAACCATTCGTTTATGGATGGTAAACAGTTGTACTCAATTTCTTAATAGCAAAGCTGTCACACAATTGTTTCATCACGCGAGAAGTAAAAGGTGTGCCTTGATCAGTTAAGATTTCTCTAGGGATGCCAAAATGAGTAAAAATATCACACAGAGCTTTGGCTACAGCCGAGGAGTTGGCCTTTTTCAGGGCAATCACCTCTGGATATCGTGTTGCATAGTCAACCAACACCAGCAAATATTGGTACCCATTCTTAGTCTTAGGTAAAGGGCCTACAATATCTAATCCCACCCGCTGAAAGGGAACTTCTAAAATGGGCATAGGACAAAGGTGAGCCTGAGGAGGCTTATAAGCGGATACAATCTGGCAGTCAGGATATGAAGTACAAAATCATTCAACATCTTTTCCTATATTCAGCCAATAAAATAGTTTTGATAACTGCTCTCTGGTTTTGTCAGCACTGATATGCCCTCCCAAGATGTGAGAGTGTGCCAGATGCAAAAGAGTTTCCCTATGTACTTCAGGTACAAACAGTTGTTCAATAAATTCCCCCTTTAAATGATCTGAGATCACTCTGTAAAGGCAACCATCCTATTCTATAAAGTGTGGGGTTTTCACGCCCCCGGAATCACGCTCTTGGTAATAAGAGTCATTGGCAGAGTGAGCCTGTTTAAATGCATATTCTAATGAGCTATCATTATGCCGCAAATGCACAAAATCTGATTGTTCGCTAATGCTCAGTTTGTGTTCGGAGGCGTTCGCAATCTGAGAAGATGTAGATGGACCAGCTTGCAAATCTGGAAAATTGTCGGGGGTGTCCTCCGTCTTGCTGGAGAGATCGGGTTCAATATCTAATTGGGGCTCTAGATTTTCCCGGCCGCGACCAGTTCTTCGTCCTCATTTTCTTCTTCTCCCCCCCACTAAGTTCAATAGGCGACCAGACAACTGGTGCCCGACATTTATTAATTAGTTTAGGAAACAGGGCATTTCTCCGTCCTATGAGTAATGGCCAGGGGCAGGAGTCTGAAATGGCAGTCCAAACTTTAAAGTGGTGACCCTTATAAGTTAAAGGTAGAAGTAATGTCTGATAGTCTTTAACATCACCATGTACATAGCGTATTTTTACAGTCTCAGTGTCACTAAGGCATTTTTCATCAAGATAGTCTCGTCTGACAACACAAAGGTCACTGCCCAAATCCAACAATGCTGAGACCTTTCGGTGCCCCAATTTCACTGGGATTAACAAGCCATCTTTTTCATTTGAAGAATATGCAATACTCGAGCAACAAACCTTGGCCAGTCTAATTTCCATTGATTGAGCTGGAGACAAGCGACATACTCTTGCCAAGTGGCCGGGTTGATCACACTGGAAACATCTACGGTCGGCTTCGCTGCCGAAATATCCTCTGCGACGTCCATGGCTTCCCCGGCCTGTTGCGGCTGTCTCCCCAGAAATAGGCATCTCATCTACGACTGGACTTCCTGGGGGCCTACCTGACCCCATTCGATTTTCAGGTCCTGCAGCTTGTCAATGTTGTAGCTGTTGATTGAAGCGATTAGAATGTCCTGGACATTCGTTCACAGGTTGTGAAGAAGCACTAAATCCACCGCTCTTTCTCCAAGTGGACTGTGAACCCTCCAATCGTCTGGACATAATCATTAATGATTTAATATCATGACGCAGAAATTCATCTCGAAGAACTGCAGGCATCCCGGCCAGTAATATATTCATGACAACTTTTTCCATCACGTTTCATTCAAACCAGCAGTGCACTTTATGTATCAAATCTTGAATTTGCACACGGATTGGGCCATCCATGTTTAGTTTCCCGTCGTTAAGTGCAAAACCTTTAGCCATGTGAAATAAGTCTTCGGCGGCACCCATCTGTGCAACCACCCCACTTCTGGTGCCACTTGTCACGCTTGGGTCACAGATTTGCACAGAGACACAGGAGGTTGTAGAAAACAGTAATTTTATTCAAACACTGCAAACAAACATTTGTGTCTTTTTCAAAAGCTTAAACATGCTCCATGACAAGTCAGGGATGACAGTTCCGCTAGAAGCACAGAATGTCAGAGAGAGAGAGAGAGAGAAAGATAAAAGCAAAACAATCTATTCCAAAACTGACAGGTGCTACACAAGGCTTTTAAGTAAGCGGAGTACCACGCGAGGGCTTTATTACGCGTTATAGCACAAGTGAGAAGGGTAAGGAGCAATGTGAAGGTAGACTGTGTTTCAGGGGTTTTCCCAAGGACGTCTGTGTCCTCTTGGGGTGCGATCACCCCTCCAGCTTACAATCTGAACCCCCACAAAAGAAAGCATCTCTCTTACTGGCTTCAGAGTCTGAATCTGATGAGTAGTACCATATTCAAAAATATCTGGAGTACTATAAAGCAGAGCCTGTTATCAGCATGTAGGATTGCCCCCTAAAGTGGTGGTCCACACATGCTCTGGTATGCAAAGAGCTATCTTGCCTTGCTCGCAAGTACTTGGCAAAACCTGCCACATCAGTGCCTTGCAAGAGGTTGTTTTCACTCTCTGGGCATCTTCTTCTTCTTTTGGCTGCTCCTGTTAGAGGTTGCCACAGTGGATCATTTTCTTCCATATCGTCCTGTCTTTTGCATCTTGCTCTGTTACACCCTCCACCTGCATGTCCTCTCTCACCACATCCATAAACGTTCTCTTAGGCCTTCCTCTTTTCCTCTTGCCTGGCAGCTCTATGTTTAACATCCTTTTCCCAATATACCCAGCATCTCTTCTCTGCACGTCCAAACCAACGCAATCTTGCCTCTGACTTTGTCTCCCAACCATCCAACTTGAGCTGACCCTCTAATGTACTCATTTCTAATCCTGTCCATCCTCGTCACACCCAGTGCAAATCTTAACATCTTTAACATCTCACCTCCAGCTCTGTCTTCTGCTTTCTGGTCAGTGCCACCATCTCTAACCCGTATAACAAAGCTAGTCTCAGTACTGTACTGTAGACCATCCCTTACACTCCTGCTGATAACTGTCTGTCACAAATTACTCCTGACACTCTTCTCCACCCATTTCACCCTGCCTGCACTCTCTTTTTCACCTCTCTCCCACAATCCCCGTTACTCTGAATTATTGATCCCAAGTATTTAAACTCATCCACCTTCATCAACTCTACTCCCTGCATCCTCACCATTCCTCCTGTCATTCACACACATGTATTCTGTCTTGTTCTTACTGACCTTTATTCCTCTCCTCTCTAGAACAAACCTCCCACTCTCCAGGGTCTCCTCAACCTGCTCCCTACTCTCGCTACAGATCAAAATGTCATCATCAAACATCATAATCCACGGGGACTCCTGTCTAATCTCGTCTGTCAACCTGTCCATCACCATTGCAAATAAGAGAGGGCTCAGTGCCAATCCCTAATGTAATTCCACCTCCACGTTGAATGCATCCGTCACTCCTACTGCAGTTCTTAACACTGTCACACTTCCCTCATACATATTCTGTACAACTCTTACATACTTCTCTGCCACTCCCGACTTCCTCATACAATACAACTCCTCTCGAGGCACTCTTTCATATGCTTTCTCCAGGTCCACAGAGACACTATGCAATTCCTTCTGGCCTTCTCTATACTTCTCCATCAACACTCTCAGAGCAAACATTGCATTTGTGGTGCTCTTTCCTGGCATGAAACCATACTGCTGCTCACTAATCATCACCTCACTTCTTAACCTAGCTTCCACTACTCTTTTCCCATAACCTTATGCTGTGGCTCATCAATTTTATCCCCCTGTAGTTACTACAGCTCTGCACATCCCCCTTATTCTCGGAACTAGTACACTTTTTCTCCACTCCTCAGGCATCCTCTTACTTTCCAAGATTCCATTAAACAATCTGGTTAAAAACTCCACTGCCCCCTAAACACCTCCATGCTTCCACAGGTATATCACCTGGACCAACGGCTTTTCCATTCTTCATTCTTTTCATGGCTGTTCTTACTTCCTCCTTGCTAATCTGTTGCACTTCCTGATTTACTATCTCCACATCATTCAACCTTCTCTCTCTCTTATTCTCTTCATTCATCAGCATCTCAAAGTACTCTTTCCATCTGCTCAACACACCCACCTCACTGGTGAGTATGTTTACATCTTTATTCTTTATCACCCTAACTTGCTGCACATCTTTCCCAGCTCGGTCCCTCTGTCTAGCCAATCAGTACCGGTCCTTTTCTACTTCCTTAGTGTCCATACAACTCATCATGCGCCTTATCTTTAGCCTTCGCCACCACTCTCTTCACCTTGCGCCTTATCTACTTTCTGCATCTCTCTGTCCATCCCATTTCCTCTTTACCATCCTCTTCCTCTGTATACTCTACTGTACTTCCCCTTTCCACCACCAGGTTTCCTTTTCCTCCTTCCTCTATTCAGATCTCATGCCAAGCACCCTTCTTGCTGTCACACTTATTACTTCTGCTGCAGTTTCCACCCAGTGCCTGTTTTACCTCCTCCCTAAACTCAACTTTGCAGTCTTCTTTTTTCAACTTCCAGCATTTGATCCTTTGCACTTCCTTCCCTCTCCTCCTCTTCTTATTAATCTCCAACGTCATCCTACAGACCACCATCCTATGCTGCTTAACTACACTTTCCCCTGCCACCACTTTGCAGTCTTTAATCTTCTTCAGATTGACTCTTCTGCATAGGATATAATCTACTTGTGTGCATCTTCCTCCACTCTTGTATGTCACCCTATGTTCCTACCTCTTCTTAAACTCACCACAGCCATTCCCATCCTTTTTGCAAAATCCACTATCCTTTGACCTTCTTCATTCCTCTCCTTGACACCATACCTACCCATCACCTCCTTGTCCCCTCTGTTCTTTTCACCAACATGTCCTTTGGATTTCGCTCCATTCACCACTTTCTATCCATTGGGTGCACTGTACATCACCTCATCCAACTCATTCCAGAAATCTTCTTTCTCATCCACCGAACACCCAACTTGCAGGGCATTTGCACTGACAACATTTATCATCACACCTTCAGTTTCCAGCTTCATAATCATTACTCTGTCTGACACTCTTTTCACCTCCAAAACACTCTTGACATGCTGCTCCTTTAGAATAATCCCTACCCCATTTCTCCTCCCATTCACACCATGATAGAAAAATTTGAATCCACCTCTGATCCACTTGGTCTTACTCCCCTTCCATTTAGTCTCTTGCACACACAGTATATCAACCTTCCTTCTCTCCATCATATCGGCTAACTCTCTTCCCTTACCAGTCATACTGCCAACATTCAAAGCCCCTACCCTCAGTTCCACTCTCTTTACCTTCCTTCTGTCCTTCTGTCTCCGGACACATCTCCCCCCTCTTCTTCTCCTTCTTCGGCCAACAGCAGCCCAATTTCCGCCAGTACTGGTGGCAGCTGTTGTTAACCTGGGCCTCGACCGATCTGGTATGGAAATTTGTATCTTTTTGTGCATGTTGATCTGGCAAAGTTTTACACCGGATGCCCTTTCTGACATAACCCTCCCCATAAAGAAACACGCTGGTTTATGCATCCCCTGTCTCTTGGTATACTGTGCAGAAAAAGCAAGCAGCCCTGTCCTCTGGAAATGTAGCATGAGGTGATACCTGGACCGTACAGAGATTGCACAGGTAGTCCAGCTTCTCCAGGATGGCACATCAATACATGCCATTTCCAGAAGGTTTGCTGTGTCTCCCAGCACAGTCTAAAGGGCATGGAGGAGATTCCAGGAGACAGGCAGTTACTCCAGGAGAGTTGGAGAGAGCCGTAGAAGGTCCTTAACCCATCAGCAGGACCGGCATCTGCTCCTTTCCTCTGGGGAGGCATATCCATGGAGAGACTCACAGACCTCTACAGGTTAAACAATGGCACCTTGACTTCCATTAGGTATCGGGATGAAATCCTTGGACCCATTGTTAGACACTATGCTGGTGCAGTGAGGTCCTGGGTTCCTGCTGATGTAGAACAATGCCCAGCCTCACGTGGCGTGAGTATGTAGGCAGTTCCTGGAGTATGAAAAATTTGATACCATTGCCTGGCCCCCACACTCGCCTGACCTGAATCCAATAGAACACCTCTGGGCCATTATGTTTCAGTCCAGGTTGCAGGTTGCACTGCAGACTGTCCAGGAGCTCAGTGATGCCCTGGTCCAGATCTGGGAGGAGATCCTCCAGGACACCTTCCATCGTCTCATTAGGAGCGTGCCCCAACATTGTCAGGCATGCATACAAGCACCTGGGGGCCATACAAACTACTGAGTACGATTTTGAGTTGCTGCAATAAAAATTTCATATCAGCAGTCTATATCAGTATAGATACCCAGCATGATATTTTTCCCATTGAGATCTGATGTGTTTTCAAAGTGTTCCTTTAATTCTTTTGAGCAGTTTATATATAAGCTAAGGTAAGTGATGTCATTCCGGGATGAGAGAGGGCACTAATGCTTACAACTTCTTTCCCCTACAGCTCTGACAGACTGTCCAGAACAGTGAGAAGACTGTACTACCAGTAGAAAAGAAACCCTATCTATGCCAGTGTGGGAGTAGAGGGGCTTAAGTAGTAGACCGTACATTTGAGTTTGAAGTGCACAAGATGGGCAGTAACCAAGGGAACATGTATAAGTATGAGGTGGGGTTAATTTCAGAGGTGGCAAAAATCTCAGCTACTACTGAACGCAGAGTTCCAAATATGGGATTAATAAAGTTTCTATCTATCTATCTATCTATGAACCCCTAACAGTGCACACACTTTAAGGGCAACTGAGGACTCAGCAGTGCAGACACAATCTGAAAACAAAAAACGCTTTCTACATATGAGATAAGGTTATGGAAAATATTAAGTTGACATTGGACATAAAAATTTCCACAGTATAATATAAATAAATGCAGAAAATATGACACAACAGTCATGTAGAAGATGACATTGTATAAAATGAGAGTGTCCAGGGTGCTGTACTGTACATGTATCCTGTAGGCATACAGTAAGAAACCCAGGCCTTGTATAAAGTTAGAACCCAAGTGCTGTGAGGTGGCAACAATAAACAACTGAGTTCTGTGCTACCCCAATTACATATGACAAGAAAAGCTAATATCATAGAAATATATCTAAATTAAAAGACAGCATTTGAAGGGTTATATTATTATAGCCCTACCATTAAAAAATGAAAGTTTTGGATCTATCCATCAAGAATCCTTCTGCTGCTCTGTTCCACAAAACATCCTGAAAAAATATTATCTGAGAGATGTGGTAACAGATTTATTGAATCCCAAGCCACAGAGGCCTCATTCTGCATCAGACTAGTTGAGGTTTAAGCGGCTATGGCTGGGAACAAAGTAAATGTGACCAATTCTAGACCCATGGGAATCAGCTTGTTATTTATGGAGATTGCACACTTATACTTTCTGTACTACACAACTTAATTGATCAATCAATCTTTCTGTTTCATGAAACTATAAATGGTGAGGCTCCACATGCTAAAAAACTTAAGGACTCATTTTATTGAATATCTTATATAGTTGTGTGGGTATTTGTGTGTGTATTTCAAGAAAACCATAATGGTCTGTTACCCCCTTGCTGTGTCAATTGGCATTAACTGAATTTTTACTTCTGTTAGATACACTAAACTAAAATAGCTCTGTAGGCATGATTTGTGTTGCATTAATTACATTTTAAAAAGCCACACTGTAATCTGGTGTATTTACCCTGCTTTTCTGCACATGCATTTCAATACATTGCATTCAAAAAACACAGACATAATGAACTGTAGTACCTTTGTATTGTAATGGGCAGTTTGGAATGCATTTCAGGTCTTGCAGTTCTGTTATGCGTATAGCCATGCTAAAATGATTCTGTATGTCTGCATATGCTACCTATGATGCAGTGAGATCATGCTAAATAAAACTTTTATAGCACATGTGATTTTGAGAGCTCTTCAGTACAGCCAAAACACATCCAGGATATGATGCAATGCAGAGTATGCAAGTATCTCATATCATTCATTATAGGTGGCTTTTCATAATAACTAAGAAATGTTACTCAAAATGACATTTCAAAATAAAACTTCATTGAATCTAGCCATTCCTCATACTAGCTATAGAAAACATTCACATTTTCAGTTTTCTCTACATTTGACAAGGCATAAACCCTGTCCTCCTAAAAAGCCTGGTCCTCATACTAGGCATTCCAATGTCTCTGTCCCTTCATACTGAAATAATTTGACCTTTGTAATAATTTGGTGTCATGCATGTGCATCAATGGATCGCCATTCACTCTCTTGAGGTATGTAATACCACTTCAAAGTGAGAGGTGGCACTGTTGCTAACCTTGCCACCTGTTTTGGCCTTCACAGCTCAGAGAAAATGCCCACTGACAGCAGTTGACTCCTCCTTTTCTGATTGAACTCCAATAAGGCAAAGCTTCTGCCTGAGGAAGGCTTCTGACTTTGACCAGAGCTAGCCGAAGAGATGAAATTCCAAGAAAAAGAAGGACCTTCTCAGACAAACAACAATTACTTAAAAGAAAGGTAACTGCCTACATTTTCTGCACCACTGGTCATTGTTTTACTTTACTGTTTGAAAGAATTAAACAGGACAACCTGGTTTTTGTCCCAACATTTCTTCCTTGATCCTGGGTTTCACTACCATTTGACCACACTGGATTGCATTGAGTTTAATTTTCTTATACCTTTGTTTCTTTCCAAAAATAGATGAAAACAAATACCAATGTGGCTTAAACAGCACTTTCCCATCCTTCCATAAATTCACAAATATTTTCTCAAAAGGCATTCTTTTATGCATAGGATGACACTTTTGTATTGATTTGTTTTGATGCCTGAAGGTCGATGGATGTAAAGATAGTCACATTCCAGAATGGAAGACATTGTGGAATTATAAAAGAGTACTGAACAAAACTACTACATTTATTACAACAATCAAAGAAAATAGTAAATTAAGGTAAACAGAGGAGACAAAAATAGTAACAGTCTAAAAATACCTACTTGAACTGTTATTTAGGGTCATTTATATAATTTCCATCATGAGTGTGTCTTCAAAGGTCATGACCCTGATTTTATTGAGATGGCATAAAAGTTCTTCTGAGGTGTTCCTTCTCTATCCAAGCTGCATATAAAAACCTTTTTGAAATGTATTACATAAAATTCTTTGTGCATGTTAAACCTCTTGTGTTTTGGCCTTTGCGATCACTTTTTGACTCTGAGTTAGTCTTTGGTTTTTGCTTTTCACACAGCTATTTCTGATCCTTCTGGTTTTGACCCCTTGTCCTTCACATATTCTACAAGTCTGTAATGGCCAGTGGAATTTTCTATACTGTGGTATTTGGGTTGGTAACATCACTTCAACAGTTGCCCACTGAATCAACAAACTCATTAAAAGGGCAGGCTCTGTTATGAGATGGACCTCATGGAGGTAGCAGTGGAGGAGAGAATGAAAATAAAAGTGTGTGCTATTATGAATAATGCTAAATGCCATCTCCCTGACACACTAACACTGAGGACTTTCAGCCAATAAATCATTCAGCAGAAGTGTGTCAAGTAAAGCTACAGGGGCTCCTTTATATTAAGTTATAAGTTAATGAGCTTCTGTAAAAAGGCAATTTTCCTCAGGGGGCAAATACATTTCTATCTATCTATCTATCTATCTATCTATCTATCTATCTATCTATCT
>JANRMT010062848.1:15893487-15952224 GCA_026402145.1 Polypterus bichir lapradei | reverse complement strand
TCTATCTATCTATCTATCTATCTATCTATCTATCTATCTATCTATCTGTCTCTGTCTGTCTGTACTGTACATGTCAAAATAACAAGAAACAAAGAATAGGTAATAATATAAGAGTAAAGAGTAGGAATATTCTTTGTCTTCAGTAAAGCTTCAGTCCTTCTTGAAATATTGTCATACAAGTTATGAATTATGGGCAGTGGTATACTGCACCGTTCTTCAAGATGAAAAGCCTCCACTTTTAACTAAGGAAATGGACATCTACTTCATGTTCTGCACTATAGAACTTCCCATAAGTGTGCGATAATATTTAGATCTGGTCATTGGGGAGGTCATGAAAAGCATCTGAGTTCATCTTGGTGTTCATGAAACCAATCTTCAGTTAGTTTTAGCAGTGTGTATGGAGACATTACCATCCTAGAATAGGATATCACCATGTGAGAACATTTTTTCACCAGAGGGTGCACCTGATCATTACGTGCAGAACAAACATTAGACTTAATGATTTGGAGGAAACAGATTCCCATAGCATTATGGATATCAAACAATGTTTAACATTTGGGAACAGATAACGTGTGTTGAAGGCATCGTTTGGCTTTCTTCATACGTAAACCTATCTGAATGCTGTGAAAAGGGACCCATCACACTATATTCTGTTTCTCCATTGCTCAGAGATCCAGGTTTTGAGCTCCTTTATGTAAAATTCTTGATATAGGTAATTTCCTAATGGCACCCCTGCCATAAATTCCAGCTTTCTGAGGTTTCATTTACATTATTTTGCAGAGAATGGGTGCTGCTTCAGTACTCTGATAATATATAAGGCTGTATTTTTGTGGCACATTTCATTGAGCTTCAACTTTCAAACAGTTTCTATTTGCAGATGCAGCTAATTCATACAGTATTTGGTGTATGCTTTCATCATTTTTTTCCTTGATTCAAGAAGTCATTTTGAAGGTTTTGTGACTGATATACTTTTAACACTAGAATTACCAAAGCCTACAAAAAAACTTATAATCCTGGCCCACCTTAAATCCCTTTGCACCACTACATCAGTGTCTTTTGTGTTGAAAATGTGCCAGCACAAGCAGCAAGCAGCCTACTATACCATACCCCACCGCAGCCCCACCACCACCGCAGCTCAAGTCAGAAAGTAGATTCTAAGTGCTCAAGTGGTTTATCTGGGAGTGAGTTGCTTAGAATTGTACAGGGTAAATAATATATCGTCATTCAGAATACATGCATTTCATGTGTGTACCGTGTCTACAATGATCTATGTAAACACATCGCTAAAACAGAAATGTTTTTTATGTTTTAGTAATAATTGACAAAATGTAGATGTGAAGTGTATAATGTGTGAAGACTGAAGTCCAAATATCAAATAGACACTTTTGCAAAAAGTACAAGTATAACAAAACAGGTGCACTTTTATTCAAGAATATAACTGAAGAAAAAGAAGTTGCCTTAGGGTAAGCTAATAAAATGACTGCTTGGGTAGTGCAGTGGTAAGAGTTGCTGACTCATATTCAAGAGGTCACCGATTCAATTCCCTGGTCCACCAGTTACCATTTTAAGTAGTGAGCTGCTATTTTTATTACTATTATATAATAAAAGCATACATTTGATTTGAATCTGTAACAGCTGGTGTAAATGTATGATACTTGTGAAAGTTAGCATTTTTTTTCACTTTTATTCGCTGTTAGTTTTTATTTGAAACTGGGAATAACTGTGGATGTGAGTGGTGTTTTGAGACAATGGGACTGGAAATTCTCTGATCTGGAGGGATAAAAGCTGACACACAAACGCTGGTGAATCTGCCTTCTTGGTATCTTCATTGTCACTTGAATTTTTTTTATTCAATTTTATTGAGTGTTCCTGCTCACGCTGAATTAGTATGCACCTTATGGTCCATGATATCAAAGCTGCACTGACAAAAAAAACCAGAGACATAGGTATACATGATGTTTGGAATAATTCATTTTATGACCTGTTCCCACACACCAATGTTTCAGAATGCGATTCTTTTCTCTATAAAGTGAGTTCCACCTGGGTAACCAAACATAAGGGTTTGGAGGCATAAATCAAGGACATGAGCCCTCAGATCTTGGAGAACAAAATATTTACCCTTCGTAATGTTGTCATTGGTAGTGTCCAGATTTTGTGCAGCCCTCACTCTACTCATAATGTCATCTAAACTGGATACAAATGAAGCATCCAAAAACATTTCTTCTGCCATAACAGAATATCCTCTTTCAGAATATCATCAGGTTATTACATACAAGATAAAGCACCTGCCTTACCATTCTTTATGACCTGTCTTTACAAAAATGAAAAAACTGAACCTGCTGAAAAATAACACCCAGTGGCCTTGATGAGTACTTACATGTTTACAAGACTTTAAATACGTTAAATTGTTGTAGTCCTTGTCAATCACAAAGGGAAATTTTTCCCCCTCTAAATAGTGTTGCAACCCTTCTAAGGAGAGTTTTATAGCCAACAATTCACAATCCCCAATGTCATAATTCTGTTATGTTCGGTTTTATTTCTTGGATTAGAAGGCACATGGATGTACAAGTGCCTTATGAGGGTATCTCTGAGATAAAATAGCACCCAGCACTATACTGGACACATCAAACTCCACGATAAATGGCAATGTCCAGATGAAATGAGGAGATTAGCAACTGTTTGATATGTTCAAAAGAGTGTTGTGCCCAGAAACTTTACTTTGTCTTTATGAAATCATATAAGCTATGTAAGAGGAACACAGGATGGACTGGCATCCCAGCAGGAAGTTGGGAAGATTCTTTACCTGGACAGGAGGCCCCAAGTAAACAGAAAGGTGTCCCGGCCAAAACAGGGAAGGATGGCAAGCTTGGAAAAGGCTGCCCAAAGGGATGGATGGACAACCCAACCAGAGACGATTCCTACCTGGATGAGAGGCAAATGGGCAGGTGTCCCGAGCAGATATGATTCCAGTACCATCCCCCCAGGCACTAAATGGCAGCAGCCCTCCATACTGGCGCCAATTCAGGAATCAGCAGAGAATACTGGGAGTAGTAGTCCAGCAGCACAACCCTGCTGGGGTCTGTGGGTGCTGCAAGGGTGATATACTCCCAACTATACTGAACTTCTGTATGAACCAGAAGTACTTTCAATAAGCAGCAGCCATGGCACCAGAAGTACTCTCAGGTACTCAATAAAAGAACTGCACTCCCTTGTCCAGGCAAGTCGGAGCTGGGAGGAAAGAAGGCAACATTTGACTGGAGGAGGGCAGTGTGGTGGAGAGAGGAGAGAACTTGTACTTGTGCTTGTTACTTTGGAGTGTAATTTTGGGTAATAAACCATCTATTATTTGAACCTGGGACTGTGGTTGTGTCTTTGTGTTTGAGGCTAGCTGGTGCCCCAGTTTCCATCCTGTAACCTTTGAACCACTTCTTTAACATGAGTTTTAATCATCTGCAGATACTTGGAAAAAATGAAAATGTCACCAATATATACCAATAAACACACACTCAAAATATCTTGAAACGCATAATTAACAATAAATTGAAATATATAAGCCAATCTATATGGCATTACCCTATAAAGGTAGTCGTTGATTTACAAACACGTTCGGTTCCGTCGATCTGGACGTAAGATGGAATGGTATTCAAACCTGACCGCATGTATAGTACTGTATAGTAAGTCCCTTAAGTTGTATGTTTGGTTTATATATTTTTTTTATCATTATTCTTAACACACTATGTAGATTTTCTATTATTCTATTATTTTTCTATATACAGGTAAAATTCCATTACAACGAATATCTTTACAATGAAATTTTCATTACAACGAAGTATTTTTATGTTCCCGACAGCTTCCCCATATGACGAGTCTATAGAAATCTCATTACTATGAAGTACATTCAGCAGATACCTTCATTATAACGAAGTGCACAAAAGACATTGAAATGCCTGAATGAATCATCCGCAGAGCAGTTAGTTCTGTGGCCGCAGCTCAGTTGTGCACAACGATCCCCTAACAGAAACACTATAATTTTTTTTTCTTTCTTTGAACTTTCCTCATACTGTTTTTTTTTGGCCATTTTTTGTTTCCTGGAGTTTTCAGTTATACCTTTTGCTTATTGCTTGTCAACATTTGAAAAACATCCATTGGAATTTAACTCATTGTCACCCTCCTATAGAAACAGCAGACATGAAAAAACGTTAACAGTTCATATTAGAAAAAAAGAACTTTAATTTTTTGCAGCTCTCGATTGCGGCAAAAAGAAAAAAGACGTTGCCAGTGAATTCGGAATTTCGCTATCGACACTGTCAACTTTCTTGAAAGACCGAGCAAAAAAAGAAGAAAAATCTCGGGTTGCAAATGTATGTGAACTGCTGCATTTGAAGACATTGAAGAAGCAGTTTTTATATGGTTCAGTGATGCTCGTTCAAGAAACATTCCTATGAATGTGGCACTCATTCAAGAAAATGTGAGGTTTGTAAACTCTCTTGGGATCTCCTCTAACTAGACAGCACGCCGAAGAGCGTCTCGAAGTGCGATCTCTGCATCTATACGTGGCAACAGCAGGCTCACAGCTATGCTGCATCTCTCTGCCAAAGTAAACAGAAAAGATCTTAATGGGTGATGCAAGGTTAGGAGCATGACATTGTAAATAAAGATAACAGGATTACTTGGTCACTGACCTGGCCACGAACCTGCCTGACTGCTATGTCTGCGTATAGCAGAGTGGCAAATCATGCTATAATAAATAACTGTGCCGTTACTGTTTCAAGCTGAAAAAAGCTAGTTTTGCTAAAGTACTAAAACTAACTTTTGGGGTGCAAGACAGGGACGTATAGCGCAACCCCCGATCTTTTATGATTTGCTTCTGTGGCGCTTCACTGCACCGCTGTGAGCCTGCTATTGCCCTGCCCCAGAAACGGACAAACAATCTTGCACAGATGCTGCAATCACACTTCGGGACACACTTCAGCGTGTCGTTCCCGTTAGGTGGGGAGTGGGGGGGGGGGGATCCCAAAAGTGTTCAGAAACCTCACAATATAAAGGAGAAGAAAAGGTTGATTCGGCTTATGATTGATAACTGTGCTGCCCACAACATGCTTCCACATTTAGATAATGTTCACGTTGAATTCCTCTCACCCAATTGAACAGCAGTGCTTTCGGCCATTGGATTTGGGCATCATTTGCACCCGGAAAGTGTATTATGGCAAGGAAATGCTGAGAAAAATTCTTGTCAGTATAACTTGTAGGCAGGATGAGATTAAAATTAACACGAATGAAGCTGTTGAAATGATTGCAAATGCCTGGACACAAGTTAAAGAAAGCACTATAGTAACAAATACAGAATCTCATTACAACTAAATATTTTTTAGGTCCCTGGGAGTTCATTGGAACGAAATTTTACCTGTATTATTATTCTATTACTTTGTTTCGTTATTAAAAGCCAGAGCACAGCAGTGCAGCATGTGCAGCAAGCACCAGTTACAATGAGATAACTTAAAGTCGCATGCAATTTCATTCGCTTTTTTTCCTCACTTATACTGCTTGATCAACTTCATTTTTTTGTCAATATCAATTGCCTTTTTTCCGGTAATTGTAAGACAAATGTGCCTGAATGTAGTTGAAACCAGTGCAGGTAATAAACTGAGATCGAGATGAATGAGTCATGGCATACAGAGCTGGCGTGGTGAAAACTGTGGTTTGCCTGTGCAACATGGAAGAGGTTGTAAGTCAAATGGTCGTAAGATGCACAGGTAGTTAGTCGTTGGCTACCTGTATTCTTAATGTCCACTTGCTGTATTAAACATTGTCTTGTACTCATTCCCTTTCTAGAATGTAATAAGACTGTATACAAGGACGCAACCCACTCTTTCCTTTTGACAAAAAAGAACCCTATCCCCATTGAATTGTTTGACTGGATAGTACTGCTCCAAAAATTAAAGGAACACTTTGAAAACACATCAGATGTCAATGGGAAAAAAGCATGCTGTATATCTATACTGATATGAACTGGGTAATATATTAGGAATGAAAGGATGCCACATCATTTGATAGAAATGAAAATTATTAACTTAGAGAGGGCTAAATTCAAAGACACCCCGAAAATCAAAGTGAAAAAAATGATGCGGCAGGCTAGTCCATTTTGCAGAAATTTAATTGCTCAAAATCATACTCAGTAGTTTGTATGGCCCCCAGGTGCTTATATGCATGCCTGACAATGTCGGGGGTCATGCTCCTAATGAGATGACGGATGGTGTCCTGGGGGATCTCCTCCCAGATCTGGACCAGAGCATCACTGAGCTCCTGGACAGTCTGAGGAGCAACCTGGTGGCATTGGATGGAACGAAACATAATGTCCCAGAGGTGTTCCATTGGATTTAGGTCAGGCGAGCGTGGGGGCCAGTCAATGGCATCAGTTCCTTCATCCTCTCGCCCCATGAGTCCGCGCATTGTTGTGCACCAGGAGGAACCCAGGACCCACTGCACCAGCAGAGGATTTGACAATAGGTGCAAGGATTTTATCCTGACAGCTAATGGCAGTCAAGGTGCCGTTGTCTATAACCTGTATACCTCCTCAGACCATCACTGACCCACCACCAAACTGTTCAGGCTGAACAATGTTACAGGCAGCATAACGTTCCCCACAACGTCTACAGACCCTTTCACGTCTGACAGATCTGCTCTCATCTGTGAAAAGCACAGGGCACCAGTGGTGGGCCTGCCAATTCTGGAATTCTATGGCAAATGCCAATCGAGCTCTACAGTGCCGGGCAGTGAGCACAGGGCCCACTAGAGGACATTGGGCCCTCAGGCCACCCTCATGAAGTCTGTTTCTGATTGTTTGGTCAGAGACATTCACACCAGTGGCCAGCTGGACATAATTTTGTAGGGCTCTGGCAGTGCTCATCCTGTTCCTCCTTGCCCAATGGAGCAGATACCGGTCCTTCTGATGGGTTAAGGACCTACTACAGCCCTGTCCAGCTCTCCTAGAGTGATTGCCTGTCTCCTGGAATTTCCTCCATGCCCTTGGGACTGTGCTGGAATACACAGCAAACCTTCTGCCAATGGCCATCCTGGAGAAGTTGGACTACCTGTGCAACCTCTGTAGGGTCCAGGTATCGCCTCATGCTACCAGTAGTGACACTGACTGTAGCCAAATGCAAAACGAGTGAAAAAAACAGTCTGTCGCTGAAGCTGCTCCTCTGTCTGGAGATGATACTGTTTAGTGGATGCAGTGGATTCTCCATGACTGACAGGAGCCTGCTCAGCACCTAGGGAGCACAAGTCAGAAGCTCAACGGAACAATTACAATTGTTATGTGGTAGAAGAATTAGATCATTAATTTTCTAAAAGTCAAAGCTGATTAGAATTTAGGACTCTCAGGTGCTTTGATTAGGCTGCAGTTACTCAACAACTCTGTAGTAGCTGTGGTATTGGCTCTCTTTTACACTTTTCCATGTTCAAATTTTGCAGTGGGTTTTTTTGTGGTTTTACAATTATTAGTTGTTTCTTTGATTTTTTTAATTGTTAATTTTTTTAATTGATAATTGTTATGATTGCAAAGCTGCCAGTATTTGAGAGTGACCATGACAGGAACGTACAAAAACAGACAAGGAACCAAAACCAGGAAGATCAGAAAAAGCAGTGTGAAAAGCCTAAGCAAAAGACTAACTCACAGTTAAAAAACAATAGCAAAAAGTCTGTACACAAGAGATATAATACAGGCAAAGAATTTTTTGTAGCACAATTCAAAAATGTTATTTATTTGTAGGTTGGATAGAGAAGGGTCACTCTGGAGGACCTTTTATGCCATCACTGTGAAATCAGGGTCATTACCTTCAAGGACACACCCATGACAACTATGCATGCCCTAACAATAGGTAACCAGAATGGTGGGATCGCTAAATAACAATCAAAATAGCTCCAAAATAATGCATGATTCCAAATATCAGCATTAAATATCTGAAAAATTATCAGATTTACGAATACTCTTTACAATTTTGATGCAGCAAAAGTCAAGAACCAGTTTCTTGGTTTTACTGATGTGAAGCTACATACAAATCTTTCTTCACCAAAAAAAAAATAAAGTTCTCTACCTGACTTGTATAAGCCACACTAGAATGGTGATTGTGTGACTGTGACAAATGTGCTGTTTCCATTGGTCCAGGCTCTTCTCTCTGCAAAAACAACAGTGCTTCCATGGTCCTATGTGACATCAGCACAGGTTACCCTCTCCCAATTGTCCAAGCTAGCAGTGCCTCGTGTCATCTGTTGTAATGTCCCGCAATGCGAACTGTGCCTCTGCTTGGGCAAATCACATTTTGTTGTTTCCAAAACTCTGGCAATTTTAACGCCACTATGTTAGTAGACATGTCTAGCCTAACTCCAGAATTGTCCAAGAGTGTCAGGGTCCCTGTGAGGAAAGAAAACATAACAGGCAACATTTTCTTGATGCAGACAAAAGACTACTGCACTTTACTGAACGTGACTCAAAACTATAGATACAACTTCTACAACATTAAACAGCGGTTACGGCAAGCCAACATCAAATACAGCCTCTTGTATCCGGCCAAACTGAAAGTGGAAGTGCAGGGTCAATTCTATGTGTTCGCTAGCAAGAAGGAAGCAGGAAAGGAATTAAGAAAGCTGATCCCGGGACTATTCTGATACATAATAGTGAGTTATGGCCGTTAATGATATGGCAAGGATTAATAATCTACTGTCTGATCTAATTGTTTAAAATACGGGTTTTTATCATTATATATTCTCATTATCACTCATTATTACTCAGGTGCTATCTGTTTATGTTTTATTGTGCTTAATTATTTTTTCTTTTTTTTTTTTTTTTATTATCCAATTATTTTCTCTCTACCCTAAACGAGACTGTTAAACATCATACCCTTGGTTTATTGTTATTGCTATTATTGCATTAAGACTTATTATGCTTATTCTGGACCACTTTCTAACACCATTCCCCGGGTTTATTATCTGGGTGTATTATCTTAATACACTAAGATTGCTGAAGATTATATATATTCTAAGTGCACAGTTCTTTAGACTATATTGGTAATAGATATCCCTATTTTTTAATCCTAAAAGGCCGCTGCGTGGGGGCATGTTTTGCTTTGGACGTGCTCTGTCTCTGGGTATGTCAGAGGACCGGGACTTTGTGAAGTGTGGTCTAGCCTCACGTGGGGAAGCAAAAAGGGAGGGTGGGGGTTAAGGGGGGGAGAGAAAAAGAGCAGGCTTGATCTATACCTAATCTATCCTTTTAATCTTTATAATTATAACTACCAACGTAATAATAGGCTGCATGGCAATAACTCTTGGGGAAATAGGAAACTAAGGCCGAAACTGTCTCACTTCCAGTTAAGACTATAAAATGACATCAAAAACTCAGAATCAATGACTCCATGATGGGACAGTTAACTTCGTGAGCTGAAATGTTAAAGGCCTGAATCACAGGAAACCCATCTACTAAGCAAGGATCAGTTCCGGCTGCAAAAAGACTTTACTGACCAAATGTTCCATTCTAGTTTTACAAAGAAAACTAGAGGTGTGGGAATTCTCATACATAGAACAGTCTCATTTGTAGCATCAGATGTAGTACTGGATCCTGAAGGGAAATATGTAATGGTCATGGGAGACTTATCCAACTGTAAAATGATTTTGATAAATGTTTATGCACCTAATGTTGATGATAAGGAATTTATACAAAATTTATTTGCATCCATTCCCAATCTGAACACTCATAAAATTATAATGGCTGGGGACTTTAATTGTGTTTTAAATCCACTCTTAGGACTTCTTCCACAGGGGGAACGGCATTTAACACCGCAAAGATAATTACAAAGTTTATAACTGATCACAACTTATCAGATCCCTGGAGGTTTTTAAACTCAAACTCAAGAACATATTTTTTCTACTCACCAGTACATCATTGCTACTCAAGGATTGATTATTTCTTTATAGATAATAACTTCTTGCCTATGACTAAATCTTGCAACTACGATGCTATTGTTATTTCTGAACATGCACCTCTGATCTTGGAGCTAAAGTTACTAAGCCCCACACACTCACCTCGCAGATGGCGTCTCAACCCCCTTCTATTAGCAGACGAGAATTGTACAGAATTCATATCCAAACAAATAAATTTCTTCCTAGAGACAAATACATCCTCAGAGATTTCTGCAGGAATACTCTGGGAAACTCTTAAGGCCTTCTTAAGAGGGCAGATTATCTCATATCTTTCCCACAGAAATAAATTAGAAACCAAGAAAGTAGCATAGATTAAAAGCAAAATTACTAGAATAGATGAAGAACATGCCAGACTACCAAGCGAGACTCTAAATAGGAAAAGGCAGGCTCTGCATTCAGAACTAAACCTCTTGATAACTAAAGAAACTGAACAACTAATTTATAAATCCAGACATCGTTACTATGAACATGGAGAGAAAGCTAATAAGCTTTTAGCTCAACAAATTCACAAGCAAGAAGTGTGCAACACAATCTCAGTAATCACCAACGCGAACGATAAAATCATCGACCACAAACATATAATGCACACTTTCAGAGACTACTATAAATCCCTATATACTACTGAGTTTAAAGAAGACAATACACAATCTAATGTATTTCTGGATACATTACAAATACCACAAATAGACACTTTTAGTGCGGAGGAACTTGATAAACCTCTGGCGTTATCAGAATTACTAGATGCTATAAAGTCACTTCAAGGTGGGAAAGCAGCAGGCCCTGATGGCTACCCTGCAGAATTTTATAAGAAATTCTCCGCTCAGCTAGCTCCCCTCCTATTAGCAACATTTACAGAAGCAAGAGACAACCAAACTCTTCCTCAAACCTTACGCCAGGCACTAATCACTGTTTTTCCAAAGCAAAATAAGGACTTATTACAATGTGCATCATACAGACCAATTTCACTTCTGAATAATGACGTTAAAATACTCTCTAAAATCATAGCTAGAAGGATGGAGAAAGTGCTCCCCTCGGTAATATCACAAGATCAAACTGGATTTATCAGGGTCCGACACATCTTCAAATCTTTGACACCTGTTTAATGTAATATACTCACCAACTAAGTCAAACACACCAAAAATATTATTATCATTGGATGCAGAAAAAGCATTTGACATGATTGAATGGAAATTCCTTTTTACTACATTGGAGAAATTTGGGTTTGGCCCGAACATTTGTGCATGGATCAAATTACTTTATACTAACCCAGAAGCTTCAGTTTGTATCAACAACATTAGTTCAGACTACTTTAAACTAGAACGTGGTACTAGACAAGGATGCCCCTTGTCACCACTACTGTTTGCACTTGCCATTTAACCACTGGCAATACATTGCCGAAATACTGATCAGATAAAGGGGATTATCAGAGAATCACTGGAACAAAAAATTTCATTATATGCAGACGATATGGTACTGTATATATCAGACCCAGAAAATTCTGTGCCTGCAGTCTTAACAGCACTCACAGAATTTCAAAAGATCTCTGGTCTCAGAATTAATCTGAATAAAAGTGTACTCTTTCCAGTGAATTCTCAAGCATATAATATTAGATTAGACACCCTACCTTTTATCATTGCAGAACAGTTTAAATACCTAGGGGTAAACATCACAAGTAAACATAAAGCTGTTTATCAACAAAATTTTGCCGTCTGCATGGAAAAAATTAAGCAAGACTTGCATAGATGGTCAACCCTTCATCTCACACTAGCTGGAAGAATTAACACTGTTAAGATGAATATTCTTCCTAAGCTCCTTTTTTATTTCAAAACATTCCAACATATATTAATAAATCATTCTTTAAGCAATTAGATTCAACAATAACCTCATTTATTTGGAACTCAAAACATCCACGCATCCAAAGAGCGACCCTACAAAGACAAAAGGCAGAAGGCGGCATGGCTCTACCTAACTTCCAGTTTTATTATTGGGCAGCAAATATACAAGCTATAAAAACCTGGACACAAATAGATGAACATACACAGGCTTGGTCCGCAATAGAAGTAAAATCCTGCAGTACTTCTTTACATTCCCTGGTCTGTGCTCCAATAAACACAAGTTATCGGCAATATACTAATAGCCCAGTTGTGCTTCACTCACTTAGAATATGGAACCAATGTAGAAAGCATTTTAAGACAGAGAAGCTTCTATCTGTGGCACCTCTGCAAGAAAACCACCTCTTTCAACCTTTGCGAACATATGCAGTTTTTAATATCTGGAAAAAATTTGGAATTAACTTGCTTAGAGATCTTTATATAGACAACATCTTTGCATCCTATGAACAATTACATTACAAATTTAACATTCCAGCTACACATTTCTTTCACTATCTTCAAATCAGGAACTTTGTTAAACAGAACCTTCCCGATTTTCCTCATCTTGCACCCTCATCCATGCTGGAAAAAATATTGCTCAGTCTCAAGGACTCAGACACCATCTCTGCAATATATAAAATCATTTTACAGTCCCTCCCTTTCAAAGATCCAAGAGGACACTGGGAAAAAGATCTCTCAATTAATATATCAGAAAAGGAGTGGAAAGTAGCTCCATGTGCGCAAAGCATACAATTATACAACTCAAAATTATATATCGAGTACATCTGTCTTGTCTAAAACTCTCCAAAATGTTTCCAGGGCATGATCCAACCTGCGAACGCTGCAATCAAGTCCCAGCCTCACTGGGTCACATGTTCTGGGCCTGCACCAAATTAACATTATTCTGGACCAAAATTTTTAATTACCTTTCAGACAGCCTTGGTCTCACAATCCCTCCTAACCCATTAACAGCTGTGTTTGGGGTTCTTCCAGATGAGTTTAAAGTGGAGAAAGACAAACAAATTGTGATTGCATTCATTACACTTTTGGCACACAGACTTATTCTGCTAAACTGGAAGAACCCAAACTCTTCTCTTTTAAGTCAGTGGGAAACCGATGTGTTATACTTTTTGAAATTGGAAAAAATCAAATACTCAGTTAGAGGATCCGTGCAGACTTTTTTCAAATCAGATCATGGTAGGATCTAATCAGTAATATTCTAAAATATGCTCTTAAAGCACAGAGGAAGCAATTATTTCCGTATTTCTCTGCCTTATGCATCCATCTCATCAAATTTATTAATTTAGGTATGTTTACAAGCTTTAAATTTCACATTGTTTGCCTTGCTCTCTCTCTCAGGAGTGGGGAGCGATTTGTTTTTAACTCAATTTTACTTTTTGTAAAAAATTGATTGATTTGTATGGATTGCAATAAAATTAATAAAACTTCAAAAAAAAAAAACTATAGATACAACTGTTGCCTCTTAACTCATCACCCTGCCTCCTCCCACACTGCAGTGAAAGTAAATTAAAGCAGAACGAAATATTAAATTAATGAAAGCGCAGAACCTCCATCCACTACACACTGTGGATTAAATTTGGCTTTTTTGACTTTGATCAACAGTAAAAGACTCTTTAAATTCAAAGTGAAAACATATCTCTGCAAAGTGGTCTAATCTAATTACAAATATAAAACACAGTATTTAGTAGATATACCTTTGGCATCTGTGACAACCTTTAGTTTATGTGGACAGCACTCTTTCAGCTTTTGCAAAACTGCTCAGGCTTTGCCAGGTTGTGTGGGTTTGTGAGTGAATAGCCTTTTTCAAGTTCAGCTGCAAATTCTCATTGTGATTCAATGTTGTGTAATATTAAAACATGAAAACTTCCAAGAGTGTGAGTACTTTTACTAAGAAATAAATATAATATAGATTGTCATGCATGTGCATCCGAGAACCATCTTCCTTGCTTTGACGAGGTAAGCAACCATCATGCAACGAGAGGGGGCATGGACGCTAACCTTATCTTCTTTTTCTTCCTCCGCAACTGAGAAGAAGCATCCAAGAGGGACAACTGATCCTGCCCACTGTCATAGAAACTCTGCCCCTTCTGGTCACCAGAATATAAAGTCAGCTCATTCATAGAAGGTGATGTCAGATGCCAAACTGACTATTCCTGAGGACAGAGCTCATACTGCATTTTTGTTTGACTCATTTGCGACTTACTTTTCAGTTTGTTATTAACACTTCAGGGAAATCTTGTCATGGCATAAATCATACATTATTTTTTAAATATGAAGACCCTGGTTAGCTTTGGAATTGAAATTGCTTGCCAATTGCATGAATTTCAGCTCCCACCTCATTGCCTCTTCATGCTCTTCAAATGAATACTTTAAAGGGACTTATAACTAAACCTATAAAAAGTATACATTTTACAAACAGGATAAGGATGATTTTATACAAAAAACATATTGATGAATTTCAAGTCCTCAGAAACTGGGTCAGAATTAATCTTTCCTACCTACTGTATATTGACTCCATTTGTGGTAAATTTACTATACCACAATCAAAACAGAAGGAGGTGTTTCACTTGTCTCCAGCAAGGCAAAATGAAGAAGGACTTGAAGGAATCTTGCCAAATAATAAACCCAGCCTCCATTCATGGTCCTTTCCCACCTATTACCTCATGATAATAAATTATCCTCCAAAAAACAACAAAGGAGAAAGTTATAAAGGCAACATTGAGAAGCCAGTGGAGCCAAAGACACAGACCATAGCGCCATTAAAAAAGAAAGAAAAAATGAAGGGGATATTTGCAATGAACTGAAACAGACCAATAAATTCTTCCCTTCACGGGTCCTACTTTACATTAAAGGAAACGGCTAGACTTATTTTATTGCATTAAGCAGAGCTGATATTTTAAACAATATTCATGTCACAGTTCCTATTACATATTTTTGTTCAAGACTTTTTCAAGAATCTGTTTGTTTGTCAGCATAAATAAACATGTCAAACCAACAATGGTACAGATGTCTTAAAAGGGTATTTAGACAGTGTTTTTTATTGATATAGTGAACATATGAAAAAAGATATGCATGAGTACAGTTGAAAAATAAGAAGAAAAAAAAACAACAAAGATGGACTTGTGCCCAATGCTGGCACAAGACTCAGCCTTCCTTGAACTTTGAATTATATTATGTTAGTTTTAAAAATAAGACTACAAACCCTGGCAAAGTTAAAAATGCAAGTAAAATAAACTCATCTGAATTTGGTAAGTTGAGGTATTAGTTATTTTTCCACAGAATAGCACTTTAGACAATGCAGGATTGTATTATTATACCTTATTCAAAGGATATTCTGTGCCAGTTGCTCACTACATCTTTGGCCTCTCAGCTGCTTTTAATGTGTTGTTATCCAAGTACTTGTATTAGAGCTGGGCAATGAAATTCACAGCAGAACAAACAGACAATGCCCTGATGACACCTTAGGACTGCTTGTCTGTCAGGATCAGGTCATGTCTACGGCAAATTGTCAATTCGTGTTTTTAAACTTTTATATTTCATGAAATTAATAGTTTTTTTTTGTATTTGCACTGAAAACATTATTAAAAACACACAGTGATGACTCATCATTGTTGGAACATGACTGTTATTGCAGTGCATGTGCATGTATCGCAGCAGCCATCTTTGATAACTGAGTGCCTGAAGTGACTGAAAATGGTTGCTAGAAATTGCAAAAAAATAGAAAGATAATGTATTTTGAAAATATCATTTTGAGCATTACAAAAAAAGAATATGTTTAACTTTGGATGATTCAATTACTCAGACTTTTGTTTTGACCTCTAAATTGATATCACAATCAATAAGATTATCAAATCAAATTAATCCTTCACTGTTGTGAAGTGCTAGACCATAAGATGATAGAAATAAAAGAACCAGGCAAAAACTTTAAATAAATGCAGGCAAAGAGGCTGGCTTTGCCATAAATATTTTAACAGCATAGTATATTATTGAAGAAACTATTTTTTGCACAACAGTGTAATTTGCTGCGGGATGGGGTACGGTGCCCCACCTGCCCTTAACACTAAAACCACCATAATTTTTTTACTACTGTAATGGCCAAGACTTTCATTTTAAATGTTAGTATATGCTTTCAATTTAAAAAATTAACTTTTCAGGATTGTACTGTTGCTGGGTACAAATTCACATTCACTTTCTAAATGCATTAGCGATAAGGGGGATTATCAGAGAAGGACTGAACAGCAAATGTCACTATACACAAATTATATGGTACTGTATATATCAGACTTGCAAACTGCTTTACTTGGTTCCTGCCTTGTGCCCTGTGTTGGCTGGGATTGGCTCCAGCAGACCCCCGTGACCCTGTTCGGATTCAGCGGGTTGGATAATGGATGGATGGATGGAAACTGCTTTACCAATAGTCCTTAATGCACTAGCAGAATTTCAAAAGATATCTGGACTCAAAATCAGTTTGAATAAAAGTGTGCTTTTTCCAGTGAACTCTCTAGGGCAGTGGTTCTCAAACTCAGTCCTGGGGACACACTGTGGCTGCAGGTTTTTGTTTCAACCAGATTCATAATTGGTGATAATAATTGATAACAACTGATCTCATTTAGTTAGCTGGTATTTTTTACTGTTCTCTTATTTGGCATTCAGAAAAACACAACAGTATGGTTTTTACATGTACAAGTCATTTAGAAATATTTCTTTTTTCTTAAGCTATAAATGCTTAGCTCTCTTTTGTTGTTTTCCTATTATCTTCCCCCTTTCCTGTGTAATTTGCTTCCTTCATTTAACCCCTAATAGTGACAATTAACAACCAGCATTGCAGACACCCAGGATGATGAAAGATGAATTGACTTTAGTTTCAGACTCACTAATTAGTAAATAATCAATTACATACCCAGAACACCTGGAAAAGCAGAAAGAAAATTAGGTTGAAAATACTGTTAACTTAGAAAAAAACCGACATATTCCCCTATAACTGCTTATTAATTTTTAATACAAATCTACCAAACTAGTTTGTAAGTTCTACATTGACTCCAAAACACAGAAACTGGAAAAATAATTACTCACTTAATTAGGCTAAGAGTCCAATGAAAAACAGAAGCTGGTTGGAACAAAAACCTGCAGCCACAGTGGGTCCCCAAGATCAAGTTTGAGAATGACTGCTCTAGCACACAATACCAGACAGGACATTTATCCATTTATTTTATCAGAACAGTTTAAATATCTAGGGGTGAACATCACAAGTTAATATAGATATCTCATCCCAAGTTTGCTATCAGCATAAAAAAATCAATCAAGATGTAAACAGATAGTCTACCCTCCATCTCACATTAGCGGGGAGAATTAATTCTGTCAAGATGAACATCCTTCCCAAGCTTCTTTGTCTATTTCAGAGCATCCCGCTTATACACATTAACAAGCTGTTCTTTAAGGGATATGACTCAATTATATCCTAATTTATTTGGAATTCAACATCATGGCATTCAAAAGGTGACTCTACGAAGACCTACAGCAGAAGGTGGCATGGCACTACCTAGCTTTAAATTTTATTACTGGGCAGCAAATATGCACACTACAAATACCTAGATATTGTCACAAATTGATGAATATATACAAGTTAGGCCTCCAATAGAAATAAAATCTTGCTGTACTTCTTTATATGCCCTGCTTTGTGACCTAGTAAATACTAATTATCCTCAATATACTAATAATCCAATTGTCCATCAGTCACTCAGAATATGGAAACAATGCAGGATGCACTTCAAGGTAGAGAAGCTCTTATCTGTTGTACCTTTACAAGACAATCACCTTTTTCAGCCCTATCAAACCTACACTGTATGTAATCTTTGGGAAGTACTTACAGATTTGTATAAAAATAATTTTTTGCAGCTTATGAAAAAATCACACTTCAAATTTAACTTCCCAGCATCACAATTTGTCCACTACTTTCAAATCAGAATTTTTTTCTAAAAGGGACCTACTCAATTTTCCATACCTCCCTCCCAATCCTATTCCAGAAGAACTACTGATCAGTCTTGAAGACTCAAGCCTTAAAGTTTCTTCCCTTCAAAGATCCTAGGGTACTCTGGGGAAAGGAAAGAGTGGAAGTCCACCATACATAGAATACACTCTAGATCTGTATGTGTAATGTACTCAATAATTCAACTTAACATTTTTAATCAGTCACACTTATCTTGTTTAAATTTTTCAAAAATATTTTCAGGGCAAGATCCAACTTACCTCACTAGGCCACATGTTTTTGGAGTGCACTAATTTAACATCATTTTGGACAAAAATCTCTGAATGCCTATCAGACAGTCTCGGTTTCACAATCACTCATAACCCATTAAGCTTATCTAGGAAAACACCAAACACAGCTAGTGGTGAAGAATAACTTGTAATTGCTTATACCACACTACTAACATGTAGACTTATCTTGCTTAACTGGTAGAATCCCAACGCACCTTTTATAAGTCAGTGGGTAACTGATGTTTTATACTATCTGAAATTAGAAAAAATACAATTCTCGCTTAGAGGATCTGTTAAAAATGTTTTTAAAATATGACAAAATTTAATCAATGAAATTTTAGAATAAGCATTTAAATTGTTTGTTGCCATTTTTTTCTTTCTAAAAATTGTTTGCCCATTCTGTTGGCTCTCCTCTCTTTCTCTCAGGTGGCAGTTGAATTATGTTTTGTTAAGTTGTATCTCTTTTTCAATCGTGCTTACTTTTTTTACATTATTTTTTCTAGTTTCACTATGAAGTCATTTGTTGTATAAGTTCGACTTGACTGTATATATTATTTCCTTCAACTTAAAAAAAGAAGTGCTTCTGTATTTGTAGTATTTATTAGTGAAAAGCAAAGCAACACATTTTAATCAGTTGTGCACATAAAATAAATGGAGAAGAGACTTTTTTGTTGGTCTTCTTGGTTCAGGCACACAACATTGAAAGTACTAAAAGAGTCTGTTCCTTCAGACCCTCATTCTCAGCACCAATACCATGTTTTCTTGAACCAGGAAATCTTTGTGGCATAAGTACAGCCTACCTCCAAACTCTAGAGCAGGATCTCACCTGTTCAATACAGCACTCAGCTGGAGTGTAAGCAAATGTGGTGGCAAGCAAAATGTTTTGTTTGAAAATCAGGTTGAACAGTCTCTTAAGAGACTTACTTTGCTTTCACATAACTCCCTTTTAACAAAATGTTAAGTTCAGAAAATTGAGCAAGGTGAACCCTAAAGCAACAAGGCTCTTGTCTATGAAGTAATAGATACTAAGCATTGCCTCCTGCCAGCTCCAAGCAAATTTTCCTTTGGTCAGTCCATTTAATGAAGACCAAGTGCCTATAACTTTGCTATTTCTATCTAGTGGCACCCACTAGTCCAGGAACCATTTCTTCTTTACTACAAAAATTTTGAAAACTCTTTACTGCCAAACCCTTCACTTCACATAACAGACTAGATCTATTACAGTGCTGCTACATCCAGGTAAGAGTGTGCCAGTTTTTTTTTTTTTTTTTTTGGTTAAGCAACCAATATATATTTTTTTCATTAGGAGAATTTATTGCTCTGAGCAAAAACTCTGATGCATGCAACAGTTGTCCATTCTAGAAAAGCAAAAGAAACCGAAGTTGAACTGAATTCACAAGACAGGGAAATATGTTTTCTATTTTAAAACCTCAGATATCTGTTCTTTACTTTGGCTCTACTCATAATAATAAGCATGGTCTAATCTCACTGTTCTATGCTCAGGGCAACAAGCAGTAAAAATAATCAATAATCAGTGATTTAACATCACTGTGGTTTAATTGGGTGTGCAGATGGTCTGTTTTTGCTATATTTACACATGTACATATGGAATTAACTTGTATTTGTACATACAAGTGAAGCTGTGCAAACAAATATATTTTATTTTTGCTATATGTACACAATCAAATATGGAATTACTTGCATTTATCCATTCAAGTACAACTTGTACTACAAAAAGTACTTTACTTAGAGTTTGCTGCTATAAGAAAATGGTGTAACTTTCAAAAATAAGCCAATAAACAGAATGGCTGTAGAAAAACAAGTCGAATCAAAGTTCAGGTACAAGACAGTTGATAACCAGTATGCTCTAGATTATTCCAATTAGGACAGAGTTGGAAACTGAAGAAAGTTGTATTTTTGGCAATTTTTCAAAGCAATTTTTAAATAAGAAGATACAAGAACAACAACCACACCATGCTAGCTGATGCCTGCTGTGAATGGTATGGTTAAACCAGTATCATCATCTAGTCTTTAAATCTTTTCTCTCCTCTGTAGTCTAGACATATCTAAAGACTCAAAAGCTCAGAGATAAACAAGACGCCTGCTCGTGTTCTCACTGCTGGGTTGACAACACTTGCTCTGATGAGGAACTCTCTCTCAGTTTTAACAGGTACAACCAGCTCTGAAAGTCTCTGATATTCATGTATTTTATCCCTCAGCAGCTGTTTTAAGGTGTGTGTTTTTACAATGTGCACTTCCTGCTAAATATGCTCTGCTTTAATGAAACATGGCTGAGAGTGTAGGTTTCAGATATGGTATTGGGATTATCAAGTTTCTTGTTACTACTGTCTGACTACCCAACTGATTATTCAATTACAGTACAAGGTGGTGGTGTGCCATCCTGGGTAAGGACCCAGTTGTACAACTCCCAACTTGGGGTGTCAGTAAATGATACCGAGCAACCAAGAGAGACTCTGACTAAAAAAAAAAAAAAAAAAAAAACTATTCAAAAATCAGGAATCTGTTTTATTCCTGCAATGTCCATACTATTTTACAAAGAAATGTCTTACAAGAAAAAATATTTACAAAGTCCAATGCAAAGACACTTCCCAAAAGAAAAATCAGTGCAGGTATTATAATATTTACAGTGGTTTCCAAATCAAAAGTGAAGAAAAGACCAAAACGGAAAAAAAAACTCTTCCACCTCCTTTGTTCAGCTACAAAACGGATCACGAAGACAGGCTAAAAAAATAATCAAAAATGAATAAACTAAGCACCAACTGTATCTATATATCCATATATACACAAAAAACAATACATATCTCTACTACTCAGTGAAATAAATCAGTAGCACAGATCTACACTACAGCTTGAAGACCTGGGGCCTCATGCATAAATGGTGCGTACACACAGAAATGTTGCGTAAGAACTTTTCCACGTTCAAATTGCGATGTATAAAACCTACACTTGGCGTAAAGCCACGCACTTTTCTACGGTACCTCATACCATGTCGTACGCAAGTTCTCCGCTTGGTTTTGCAGACTGTCGGCACCCAACGTCAAAGCAGTGCTACTGTTCCTGTGTGGTTTATCTTTATTTCTTAGAGCCACATTCCTGCCGCGGCTTTATAAATACACTGAAACTAACCGCATATTGTTTATTGGTGTAATGCATCTGATTGTAATTAACTTGTAACAATATAATGGTCCAGGGAATAGCCATAGTATTCCAAATACCATATCTGCTTTAGCGTTGTTACTCTCACTGCACCTTTTTTTTCTTCTTTCAGCTGCTTCCATTAAGGGTTGCCACAGCAGATCATCTTTTTCCATATTACTCTCACTGCATCACTCAGAGTATTTATATCACTGTATCTGAGTGGGGAATCACAGCAGCAGCTGATCGGAAAGAGAAATATCGGTATACAGCATCAAGCCCACCCTGCCTCAGCCACGGCAAAACGTTTCAAAGCCTTTCCTGTACGGACCTCGCGGTTCAGAAACAGTCAATCAGTCCATCAAGTGCTCCTTGTAGAATTGCTTGTACTTATAAGTACAATTACCCCACTGTAAACTTGCACTACAGTTATAATATTGCACAACCTGCGCCACTTTATAAAGCGCGTATTTACATATGATGACGTTATCATTTTTAAGATGAAATGCAGCAAAATATGTTGATTATATTATATAGATAAAACTTTAACTTCATTTAAATAATCTGTCGGAGAAAGAGAAAACGGAAGCACGTAGTGATTCACACACATAGAGCAAAAGATCAAATACAAGACAAAGCATTTAATGTGCTACTTTAATTACGATGTGATTTGAGAAACTGGTTAATTAAACGATTTTAAGATTAAGTTTATGATGTTCTAATTTAATGACAAATAAACCACGTAATTAAAGTGGAAATTTTGAGAGTGCTTTTTTCCTACTGTGTGCCTTTTTTTTTTTCTCTGTACCCTAATAAGCTTTCATATGACACTCAGACGGTGGGCTACAACTCGCCTGTTTATGGTGACTTTGATATGTGACAACTTCTTTTTTATTTTGGGCACTGTGCGACTATGTCAGGCGATCAGCTTCCTTTTGTTGTTTATACCACTGTTTAAACCAATAGTACGTTTTTCCTTGCCTCCACTTGGTATTCGCTGAAATTCTTCCATTTTCCCTCTTGCTTTTTCCATTGTCTTTTCACAGAAGGCTGAGCTTAAGGGTGATTTACATTGATTTGCATATTCATAGAGGCGTAATTCTGGGAGGAGTTGGGGGCGGGACAGAAGGCGCGTGCACAAGCGTTGCTTTTCACGCTGACCGGGATTTATGGAGCGGAAGAACGTGGAAGTTGGAGTACGCACAGATTCCTGCATCTAGATTTTTCTGTGCGTAAGCACATTTCGGCTTTTGTGCTTACGTCATGTTATAGTGCGACTTCTATGCATGGCATTATGCATGAGGCCCCGGTCAAAAGAGGACCTCTGGCGTTCGGACCCTGGTTTTATATACCGAGCCCTTTTGACCATCCAATCCACCTTTACGTTTCCCGCAGACTTCCAATAATCACACACATCGGGACGTGCACCATCCAACAGCACCTGCTCAGGTACAGTCCAGCCTATTTAAATGTTCTCTCTCACACGCTCGTCTGTACCCGTCTGTCTTGTAGACTTGCTGGCTTCTCGTTCAGCCTCTGTTAACTAAATACTACGTTACTTTCTCCCGCGTTCACTCCAATTCTTTACTACTTTAAAATAAATCCTTCAGACCTGTTCCTCTGATTTTAAATATACCACTTTCGCCCTCTCTCCTCCAGCGGTTATGGAAGCGCGCCTCCGCATTTGGCTGTCAGAAACCGTAAGCACGCTCGAAAAAACGGCTTTAGACACGTGCCTTGGTGTTGGCAAATTTGAGCCCCACAGCTTGCTCCAGGCAGCCCTTCGAACATCTCGGTGCTCAAACTGCCGCTAAAATTTTGTACAGCTTCCGTGTTAATCAGCGTAGGGGTGCTAAAACAGGTAAGTGAAAACTTATTTCTTTTACATTTTTCCTTCCAAATGTCCGTGATAAGCCGATTGACTGCCTCTTTATTTGCATTATTTACAGCCTCTGAAGTTGGCTTATCACAGGGGAGGTCTCAGCTGTCGCATGAATCATTGTGCTCCGACATCAAGGAACATTAAAACAAAAATATAATTTTACTTGTTAAAAACTAATATTAACTACAGACCCCTTTATTTAGATACATAATTTCTCAGTTTTGTTGTGATTTATGTAAATAAACTTTGTTTCTTTCAGTATTAGTATTTTTAGTAATTGTAGTATTGTTTTCATCACCAGTTCAAATCAATTTTTTTGATCATGGGCAGCACAATATTGTTTGATGTTGCCAATCACATGACACACATCGTGTGACTTATTACATCAAGACACCATCACTATTAAACATGGTGGTGCATGAACAACAGTATGCATGCTTTTGGATAAAACATTGTGTTACTTTTACTTCAGACTCACAGTTTTCATTTTGATTTGACACTGCTGTTATCGACGTCCTGGTCGTCCTCTGAATAGTAATTCTCTTGTTGGCATATTCCTAAAGCAGTGGATCCCAAACATTTCTATGCCCCACACACCTACCAAATGTCTAATTTATTTTTGCATTGACTACAAAAGTAGTATCACATTATATCATATTATCACAAGATGAAGAAGTCAAATTTCTAATTTTTGATCAACAAATTGAATCACATACAGTGATGTGGGTGAAGAAATTGAACTAAAAAAATAAGCTTTTAACTCTGTGCATAAAATTTAAATATAAACTGAGCAATTACTAAATTGAGCAAACCTATGAGAATGCACATAGGTGACATATTCACAGGTGACAATTGCACACGCAATACTTGATTCTTTTCATATCATAGAACAGGAGTGCTAACTAATAAATGACCTGCAAATGAAAGCACACTGCAATACACTGATTGCACCACAATAAACTTGGACAATGCACCGCAGCCTTCCTCTTTGTTGCATGTCCTGAAATGCCATCTGAAAGATATCTGCTGAACCCACTGCATAAAAATGAATTTTAATATACAGAAAAGAGGACTAAAGCTAAACATAAGAATACATTACTTGTCAGCAGTACTTGTTTTATTTTCTGAGGTGTATTGTGGTATGCAGTACAGGGAGAGGCAAACCCTAAAAAAAACTTCTTGACAGAAAAAAGAATACAATTTATTAAAAAAACTCATTACAAAAATTGTAATTAGAGGACGTAATTATTAGACAGGAAAACTCCTAATAAATTAATACAAATAAGCAAAACTAATAACAAAATAATAATTTATTAATCATAAAAAAACTTTCTTCATACTTTAAAACAAACATTATAAAACAAATAATCAGAATGTCATGACTTAGTCAAGGTTCTTCCCTTGGCTGGGATTCAAATTCATGTTGTCTTTGTTGATCTTTGGTTCTTTTGTACTTATTAAGCTTATTTGTTTTTATTTATCTTTTCTTGTATCTAAGTTTCAATGCCTTGGCTATGTTCGATTTGTCTTTTGGGTGGTCCCCCAGGGAAAAAGGCCACCTGCCAAGAACTGCCCTTCAGCTTATAAATTAGAGGGTTTCTTACAGTTTGTGGCAGTTCGTTTCAAATGCTCTTGAACGTTTTGGTGAGTTCTTGTGTTTTTTCTGTGCTTGTGCTTTTTTATATTTCTGGATTATCTCTGAGGATTTTTGACCTCTTTACTATAGTTTTTGACTTCACCTTAGGATTTCTGTAAAGGGAATGTTTTTGCCTTAGATTGCCTTGTGTTTTTAGGCAACTCCAATTTGCCATTGTGCTCTATGGAGCTTCACTGTGTGACAGAACATTTTTGTGAAGAATAAAACCTTTTTGTTTTTATTATATTTCTGTGTTTTCCCATTACTCTAGCTGAGGTTTGGTAATATATTATTGGAAGTGCTTTAGCAGCTTTTTGAGATTTTCATGCCTTGGGTCAAAAATACTTAATACAATACTTAAGAGAAGAAGAAACCAGTAGAGTTTAAAGAAATTTAACAACCAACAGCACAAATACAGCAACCAGTAACCGAAAAAATCTTAAAAACAAAATGTTTCAAAAGAGATAAGAAACTCCAAAATAAAGTAAAACATTAGGCAGCACATCAAGCAAGAGCTAACTAATGCCAAAGCAAATGTCTGTGGCCATCTGGTTCTTTTAATAGTCCATTCAAGTAACTGCAGCCAAAATGACCACAGCACCTGATATTTCTAATTTCTGATTCTGTAAATGTAGGACCTAACTGACAATCAGAGACCACAAGAAAAGAACACAAGACCATAACAGGAGAAGGCAGTAATGCAGCCCTGACAATGTGTAATGGTAATGCCTTCAGCTAACTACAACTAGCACCTACCAATGATGTCTTACATTAAAATAAGTTGAATAAATTAAAATGCAGGATTAATGAACAAACCATTAAATACCAGACTGTACTTATGCAACCTCTAGCTGGCTTTGATGTTCAGTGAACATTCCACACAGAGTTGAGAAAGAAAGAATTTGGGAATAATTTTACAACAGCTACACATGTGTTATAATGAAGGTATCTAAGGCACTCTTACCCAAATATTTACTGTATGCATGCACTGTGTACCATATAAATTTGACCAGAGATCAAAAAGGTCATTGGATTACACACTGTTGTGCACAATGCCTATCTATCTATCTATCTATCTATCTATCTATCTATCTATCTATCTATCTATCTATCTATCTATCTATCTATCTACCTATCTATCTATCTATTATTACACTAAAGATAATTATCCTTATCTTTACCATGGTTTGGACATCACTTTACAAGTAATCCCAAAATTATAATTGCCCTTATTGCATAATACACTTATTAGGTAAGTTTACTATATACTACACTGCATTATAATACTGAAGTTTTAAATCTAATAACTCATAAGACTGCTTTGAACATTTAAAACATTGACCTGATATTAGCTTAACTGCTGACTGCTCAGATCGCATATTTTAAAAACATAGCATTGTTCAGATAAAAGCCATGACCTTATTTGACCCTTTCAGTGCAGACTCACCTTCCATTCAAATAAATAATGTTTTGTTTTGAAGGCTTTGATTGCATTATGTGGTTTTTTTTTCTTCTTCTAGCCCAGTTTCCATTTCTTCAAGATGAATTTACATTCCATGCCCGAGGATGTAGTACACTATGTTCTCAGATTGAAGTACTGCATACTAAGAAATTACTTCCTTCTGTTTGGCCAAAAAAATCACTTAAAATGTAATTTGCATACTTGCTCATCTATTTAGAGTTAATCCCTTTACATTTTTTAAGCAATTAATTCATGACCTATTATCCTTAAGGCTGTGGTGGTCGATGATGAAACTGTCCTTGGAAAGTAAATATTATCCTGTTCTTGAACACTTTGTTGAAATGATATTACTTCATCCACCCCTGTAATGTATCATATAGCTGGAAGAGGGGATCATTCTGTATATGGAACCTCCTTACATCACTTATGTTACTCCTTACATTACTGTGGGGAATTTCTGAAAGTGATTGAACTGGAGAACTGAGTGGAACTGAAATTGAAATCAATGGATATACAGAGTCAACATGTCTGTTGTTAAGAAGCAAACCCCTTATGATGTTTAATTTTCCACAATTATTTGCTTTTATGTCTAAATCCATGTGAAGCCCATTACCATTTCTGCTGTTATTGCCTAGTTATGGTAACTTCTCAGCCACCATCAAAGGACTGTATACATGCAGTGAGTCACCTTACTTTTAATGTCTCTCAACCGCCATTCTCCAATTGAACACTAAGTGAATTTCTAGCTTAACTCAATTCTTTTTTTGTCTATACACCAACCTCCGATTGTGGTCTCTTAATTTCACTTTTTGCACAACATCTTTATTCTTTAGTAGTTACTTGATCTATGCTTTATCATGTTTTTTTTCTCTCTACATTATACCTTTGCCTGTTGCCTGGCCCCTATTTCAGTCAATCAGCACACTCACCGTTCTGAATCCAACTATCTTTTTTTCCCTCGGGTTATCAGATACCTCATAAAATAATGTCACTTAGTGTCCCTTATCTTTCAATGCTGGCACAAACTATTCACTCAGACAGTAATTAACAGTAGATGACAAAGAAAATATGAAGATGTACTGCCAGAGGTGACACCCCTACCACTACACTGGCTAGTTTAATCAGATTAGACCAGTGACACCAAATTTCTATTCTAAACTGCTATTCACTTTTATGTAATGGTCCAACAGTATTACTCGGAGTGCCAGCAGCCATACCACATGTTCTTCAGAACAAATAATCCACATAAAGCTAAGCATGTCTGGACACAGCCAGTACTTGAATGGGAGACCAACCAAAAAAAGCTTGGGTTGCTGCTGGAAGAAGTGTTGGTAAGGCCAGTAGGGGGGTGCTTGCCCCGTGTTCTGAAAGTGAATCCTGTTTCCCCTGTGCAGTGATGGGGAAAATTTGCTGTAAAAATGGCGCCATCTTTCAGATAAGACGTAAAATCAAGGTCCAGCCTCTCTGTAGTCATAAAAGATCTCTGAGCACCTTTCATAAAAGAGTAGGGTGTATCCTGATGTCATGACTAAATTGCCCACGATGGCCTAGTCATTCTGGTCCCCTAATCATTATCCCATGCCTCTAATTGGCTATCTCTCACTTCATCACCACCTAACAGTTAATGCGTGGAGAGTATCCTGGCACAAAATGGCTGCCATCACATCATCCAGGTGGATGCTGCACATTAGTAGTTTAAGTGGTTCCCCACTCACTTTGTGTGGGTGTAATGGGTGCATGTCACAATGGGGTTTATATGTGCTTTGAGCAATAAGAAAGGTGCTATATAAATGTAAAATATTATTATATTGCAGTATAAAAAAAGACTAATAGTTACTGGTTTTAAAGAACAGTAATTATTACTACACAGTGTATCTCATTTTGCCTTGAACCTGATGCATCAATGATAGGCTCCAACTTCCCATTACTATAAATTTGTATAGAAATGAATGAGAAGATGGATGGATGAGTGAAAGAGAAAGTATTTTTTGTCTTCTATTTGAATCTTAAATGTGAAGATGCTCCCAAAGGCATTAGGTCTGTAATAAAGTGTAAAATGAGTGACAGCAAGCATATAAGTTGATAAATATTTTGTATGTCTTTATTTGTATGCTAGATGAACCAAATGTAATATTAGATTGTGTTTCAGGATAATTGTTTACTTTATTGACAAGAACAGAAATTATTTGATGCTTACCTAACCAGAAACTGTTAGGACTGAGTGAGGATGTGAAATCTATGGCAGAGGGATGGCGCATGTATTAAACTGGTTTGGCAAAAGTGACTGTGTTTGGACTTACATGAACCTGTAAGCCATCCCTTGCTAAAAGGCCATAAATTGTCTAGATTGCAGAAATTGCCTACAACTAAACAAAGTAACTGAGGATGGGTTGTATCTGCATGCTTTCAGTGATGAATGGCCCATGAAGGGAACAGTAGACTGATGTTATTGGTCATTCAAACTGGACTGTGGATGAAATAGAAAAGGGAATTGCCTGCACCCAGTGGCTTAGGATTTGGATGGTAATGGAATAAGTTGATCACTGTGCCTTTACATTTTCCTCTCACCATATGGCAATGAAGAGATGACCACCTCTCTCTCTTACAGTTTCTCCACGATGAAGACAAATCTTTTTCTGCATATTAAGGCAGGCATGTAGCCTATTTCAATACCCCATTCAAAGGTCAAGTGGTAGTAAAGAAAAACTTAGACAGAAGATAAGCTGAGCTATGTCCATAAGCTATGGACACAAGATTCACTACTACTTACCCTGTAATGGTATATTTGTCACATTAATGTTATTTTGCTTGTTATTTTGGGCATAATATCTGTTATACTAAATTCATTAAAGTGTAACTCATGCTTGTTCTTTCACTTCCTCAAAGTGCTGAGGTTAGAAGCACCAAAGTACTTTTACCCCAAAGATTTAAGATATATTATTAAGGTCTACACAATAAAGAGTATAAAGGGGGAAACAGGGTCATTATAGGATCCATTAAGACAAAACATGATCTGTAAAACAATAGCATATAAAGTGCAACTTAAAACGCATTTATCCATTTTCTCAATTCAAGTTTTTCACTACAAGGTCAAGTGGAGCCAGAGTTTGTTCAAACAGGATTGTGCACAAAAGAGATAACCATTCTGGAAGTGGCGCCAGTAAATCGTAGGACTCACTCCCGTAACATCTAGTGTAGAAATATTTTTACAATGTGCAATAGGTGAAATATGATATGTGCAATGCAAAACTATAGCATTCTCCTCTGAGGTAATTTGCTTTATTAGTTGTAAAATTTAAGAATGCAGGTAATTATGTTGGTAATTTATTTACATGTGAAAATCTGTTTAATGCATAGAGCCTTCCCAATACTCAAGAAAAATATAAAATGAGTACCTAATTAGAGCAGCCAATTTTCTTGTTATTCTTTTCAGATTACGTTTTGGTAAGCATACTTGTCTTTCAAAGTGCAAAGCGTGAGACAATTGATGGTTGATAAATACTAAAAAGGATAATCATTCACTTATCTTTTAAGTAATATATTATAGGTGGCTTTTGCCAAGTTAGTAACCAGTTCTGGAGGGGACATCAGTCTATTAGACATCACACCCAAAGAAGATGTAATTTGATTCACTGACACCCAGGACAAACAATTTGAATACATTTAAGGGAAAGGTCTCCTCACAATTTGCAATGTTCATGACATATACAGAATGTGTGTGTGTTATATATGCAAATGTCACTTATTACCAGGATAGTTGTTCTTTGCTGTTTTACATAACCTCTACCGTTTGGGTTTTAACCCTCTCACTAATTTTAATTTGAATTGGTTTGAATGTGATACATTTGGATTCTTATATCATTTACTATTCAGGCTTTTGTGACTAAATTTAAAAAAGGATACCCAAAATATCACTCAAAGGTTTTTTTTTTGTCTTTATAAAACTGTTCAATGCATCATTCTGGTTGGAAAATAACATAATGATAACTGTTAAGAATCTGTAAACCTTGGACTTTTTAATACTTTTTTTGTACTTATTTGCTGTAAATAGTCTTTAAGTTTTATTTTCAATACACCACTCCTTGTGAGTGTTTTTGATAAATTTATGTTTGATAAACATGGTCATTATTATTTTTATTATTACTTAATTTTAAGTACATCACATACTATTTAAGGTCTCAGCATTTTGTTGATAGGAAATATTTCTAAGAGGCACTATGTGTCATACCATGGAGGCTCCCCTATAAAACTCCGCACAATGGTTCACAAGTTTGTCAGAGATTACGGATTTAAACTTTGGCAGCTTCCAGCATGCAGCATGTGTATCTCATGTTTCTTATACAAAAAGTGAATGTGTTGTCAGCACTGCATTGTAATTTCTATAATTATTTTAATATGAACTTTCCCTTTTCACAAATGAAAAGTTTACCATATTATAGCGTATTCCTCAAATTGCAGGCAGCAGCACCCAAACTCACATACCGCATGTCTCTACAGCTTTGTGGCGTTATCTCTCTGTATTTAGTCAGTGTTAAATTACAGTATCCCATAAAGTTTTGCCAAGTACTTTATGTACTTTATATAATATGGAGTTTGCATAACGTCTTCCTCGGCACAGCACAACACATCCCCGATCCACCACACAGATCCTAACCAGTAACGGTTGTCACAACTCCTAGGGTATCATGTCCTTCCCCAGATGCTGCAACTTCCTGAACCTTCTTCCTTCGACTAGCTCCCAACTCTGTCTCTCTCAATCACTCCCAGAGTGGAGCTGACAAGACTGCAGCCATAGCATGGAGCCATTGAAGTACTCAGTCTGGGTTTTCATAAGATGGTCAGCCAAACCAAAGCTACTATTTCTTTCATCCTGCTACCTCTCCCACCATTGAAGGCTCTCCCACTTAGTTTCTTTCTCAAAAACAAAACATACCGAACCACCCGTGTCCATCTTAGGATACGCTACAGGTAAACATCACAAAACATAATCACAAACTGGACTTTGCACGATACCTTGTCAAGCTGTGTAATCCCTGCTTTATCTTTGAAAGACATGTGTGTGGCACATTGACTGGAAGGATGACGCCGACCTATTGCTGCATCCAAACGGTGCCATCTTTCGTCTTTATGCATGGTGCAGCTGCGTTGTTCTTATGTGTGAGTGGACGTTTCTTGCGGGAAGGGCTTCTGTTCTGTTTCTCCGAAGTGGAACCCTCATCCTCATCTGAGTTCATCTCTGTTATAGCACATGTTTATTTGAAAACAGCAATGTCAGATCGAGGGGAGCGTGAACGTGACTGAGAAAACAAAACTGAATAAAAAAAAAGCCAACTTTTACAAGTACCATACATTTACACCGGCTGTTACAGACTCAAATCAAATGTATGTTTTTATTCTATAATAATAACAACAAGAGCAGCTCACCACAGTCGCACTTAGAATCAAACCAGCGACCCCTTGACTGTGACTCAATAGTTCTTACCTCTGCATTGCCCAAGCTATCGTGCTGTGTCAGTGTCGTACCCTAACCCGATTTCTTTTTCTATGGTTATATCTATACTAATAAAAGGCAAAGCCCTCACTGACTGACTGACTGACTGACTCACTCATCACTAATTCTCCAACTTCCCGTGTATGTAGAAGGCTGAAATTTGGCAGGCTTATTCCTTACAGCTCACTTACAAAAGTTAAGCAGGTTTCATTTCGAAATTCTACACGTAACGGTCATAACGGTCGATAACGGTCGACAACGTCTGCCATGTTGAACTTTCTTATTTATGGCACCATCTTCACAAAATTTGGTAGGCGGCTTCCCTGCGCTAACCGAAACCAATGTATGTACTTATTTCGATGGTATGACGCCACTGTCGGCCGCCATATTGAACTTTCCAACGTCACTAATTTTCAAACTTCCCGTGTAGGTAGAAGGCTGACCCCATCTTCACGAAATTTGGTAGGTGGCTTCCCTGCGTTAACCAAAACCGATGTACGTACTTATTTCGGTGGTGTGACGCCACTGTCGGCTGCCATATTGAATTTTCCAAACATCACTAATTCTCCAACTTCCCGTGTAGGTAGAAGTCTGAAATTTGGCAGGGTCATTCCTTACAGCTTACTTACAAAAGTTAAGCAGGTTTCATTTCGAAATTCTACACGTAACGGTCAACAATGTCCGCCATGTTGAACTTTCTTATTCATGGCCCCATCTTCAAGAAATTTGGTAGGCGGCTTCCCTGCGCTAACCGAAACCAATGTACATACTTATTTCGGTGGTATAACGCCACTGTCAGCCGCCATATTGAACTTTCCAATGTCACTAATTCTCCAACTTCCCGTCTAGGTAGAAGGCTGAAATTTGGCAGGCTTATTCCTTACAGATTACTTACAAAAGTTAAGCAGGTTTCATTTCGAAATTCTACGCGTAACGGTCATAACGGTTGACAAAGTTCGGCATGTTTAACTTTCTTATTTATGGCCCCATCTTCACGAAATTTGGTAGGTGGCTTCCCTACGTTAACCAAAACCGATGTACGTACTTATTTCGGTGGTATGACGCCACTGTCGGCCGCCATATTGAATTTTTCAAACATCACTAATTCTCCAACTTCCCGTGTAGGTAGAAGGCTGAAATTTGGCAGGCTTATTCCTTACAGATTACTTACAAAAGTTAAGCAGGTTTCATTTCGAAATTCTACGCGTAACGGTCATAACGGTTGACAATGTTCGCCATGTTCAACTTTCTTATTTATGGCCCCATCTTCACGAAATTTGGTAGGTGGCTTCCCTGCACTAACCAAAACCGATGTACGTACTTATTTCAGTGGTATGATGCCACTGTCGGCTGCCATATTGAAGTTTCCAACATCACTAATTCTCCAACTTCCTGTGTAGGTAGAAGGCTGAAATTTGGCAGGCTCATTCCTTACAGCTTACTTACAAAAGTTAAGCAGGTTTCACTTCGAAATTCTACGCATAACGGTCATAACGGTCAACAGCGTCCGCCATGTTGAACTTTCTTATTCATGGCCCCATCTTCACGAAATTTGGTAGGCGGCTTCCCTGCGCTAACCGAAACCAATGTACGTACTTATTTCGGTGGTGTGACGCCACTGTCAGCTGCCATATTGAACTTTCCAACGTCAACTTCCCGTGTAGGTAGAAGGCTGAAATTTGGTACTTATTTCGGTGATATGATGCCACTGTCAGCCGTCATATTGAACTTTTCAATGGTCTTTGTTACTTATGGGCCCATCTTCAAGAAATTTGGTACACAGGTTCCCAACGCTAACTGAATCCTATTTACGTACATATATACGCCCTTAGCCTGCAGCTTGGTCACTGTGTGAGGTGGCATTGGGTCCCCCATCCCAACGCCTCCCACGTTGTTGGCTGCCTGCCTATATAAGGCCGTCCGTCGCTCCGGTCTCTACATTCCCTTCCTTGCTTCGCCACGGTATTCACGTCTCCCTGCTGATAACTACAGCCTTTTTATTTAATCCACGGCTTCTCCGCTGTTTAATTGTTCATTTATTACGATTATAGTTATTGTGTAGGTATTTTAGACTTACTTTACATTGTTCAGGTACCCATTTCCTTTATCATTCCAACCGTACCCCCATTAACATGTCTATCGAGGTGATCACCATCGATCAAAGAACTGTCACTTACCAAGTGGTTTCCATGCCCGGAGATGGCACCTGCCTTTTCCATTCTCTTTGTTACTTATTGCACAGCCATATCAGGCTCACTCTTGATATCTGGAGGAACATTGTGTCTTATGTATTGAATGACTGGGACAGGTTCAAGGTGTGGACTGATGACGGTACAGGAGATAATTATACTACACAGGAGCACTAGAAGAGTGAAATGCTTAAGTGTACCGAAATGGGCAAATATTTTACACCTTTGGACAACCGCCAATGCCTCTTAAACATTTTAGATTCACAGGTGACGATTTCAGTAGTGGACACTTTGATGTTTAGAAATGTTTAAACTCTCAAAAGCTGGATGTGAAGTTATTAATGAAACTGGTTGTATACTTACAACGCTTGACAGATGCCGAATGTCTCTTCAACACAAGTCCTACAAATACTGTCGTAATTGAAACAAACCATGATACTCAAACCGATTATGACAGCAGCAATCCAAGCTGTGAGATTTGAAACAAGATTACTGTTCACATGGCCAACTGTACGTTGCATGCTCAAGAGTAAGCTCAGCGCACAGCTACAGCTTGGTCATATTACAACTGGAGGGCCGAACTGACAACGTGGCATACAAAGAGACCCTTAACAAATAATTATTGGTATATTTTCCCTCAGTTTTAAAAAGGTTTAATTGTCTTCTTAATAAAAATTTTAAGGCAGTACTTCGCCGCTGCGAAGCGCGGGTATTTTGCTAGTTCTTGAATAAAAGCGCACTTGCTTTGTTATACTTGTACCTTCTGATAAAGTGTTTATTTGATATTTGGACTTCAGTCTTAACAGATTATACACTTCATGTCTACATTTTGTCAATTATTACTAAAATGTGAAAAACATTTATTTTTTTAGTTATGTGTTCAACAATTCCTGCCTTGCATTTCATTCTACATTTACACAGATCACACGGAACATAGATGAAATGCATATATTCCAAACAGTGATATACTGTATTATTTACCCTCTACAGTTTCATCCACCTCACACGCAGATAAGCAGCCTTGGCTTGAACTAGGAGAACTTTTTGCCCAATTTGAGCTCTGTCAAGGTGGGGGTGGGTGGGATAGCAGACTCATTGTTGCTTGTGCTGATCGACACATTTATAATAACAAAAGTCGCTGATGGAGAGGTGCTAAGGAATTTAAAGTGGGGCAGGATTAAGAGTTTTTTCATAGGCTTCATTCTAGTGTTAATTCAGGATATCTGTTGATTGCCATTTCTTTTCTAATGAGCAATACAAATTCTTTGCCATTTTCTTACATCATCCATCCTACATCTATCTATGTAAATATTCCATTACTACTGATTTATGTGTGTAATTGTTTTATTTGTGTAATAAGATATGCATGGGTGTGATGGGTGCATGTCACAATGTGGTTTATATGTATACTGTACATATTTTAACATTTGTATGTTGTTTATTCTGTATACAGTACATCATTGATACTTTTATTTAATCTTTATATTTTTTGAATGCTGACAGGGTGGATCGGAACTTGAATGGTTACTTGTGGCTTGATATTGCCTTTTCAGCTTTGAACAAATACAATAAATTGTATTTGTCTTAATCTGGGGATATGAGAATCTTGAAACTCTAGGGTTTTGTAGGGCCTCAGTTAGGTATAATCACAGAGTTTTACCATTTTAGAGACGGTAGATATACTTAGTCTGTCCAATATAAAGTAGAAAATTATTAGATTTCCAGAACAAGGCTGACGATTTCTTACTGTTTCCACTATGAGGTCATCCTAAGGCTCTAGTTATGTTTTTTTAGTTCTGGCTGGTTCAGAGTCCTAGTGCCGGATGTGGGCCATCATGGACACTGTATGCTAGAGTGTTTCCCAAAAAGATCATGTCAGATTAAGATAACTTGATGAGGCTGGTTGCAGAAGTGGTAACAGTAGAGTTGTCATGTGTACAGTGAAAATTTTATGTGCATATTCACCCAACATGCAACAGATGTTTTTGACTGTCCATGGGTTTGCTTCAGTTGACTAATGTCATTAGATGATATACTCAAAAATCACTTAATTAAACAGAGTACTCAAATAATGAAACATAACATATCATTTTGTATAAATGTGTGTTCTTTTTTTTATATATTTTTTCTCATCTTTGAAAGTGTGACAAGCATTAGTATATGCATTGGAACAAGACTCAGTGAACATTAACTTTTAATTGAGATTTTTGTTATTTTTACTACTTGTTGTAAAAACAGAATTTTTGAAAAACACATTCCTCAGCAAAGCCTGAACCAATACTGTTTATTTATATATTTTAAAATGGAGACCCAATCCATCTGTACATGAAATATATAGCACATATAAGACTAACAAATATATTCAGGGACTAATCTCTTCCATATGTATTCAGAAATGTCTTTAGACAGGAGAAAATTAATCTTGAGATTGGCATCTCCTTTTTTTCTTGAAAGAAAAATGTCCTATAGAATGATCCAATCTAAAAAAAAGAACAAATAAAGAAGACACCCATGGGTTAGGGTTTTAACTGAATATGTTTCATCTTGGTCACTGCACTGAATTGCCTGCTTACTAGATTGATAGAACTGACTGACACAAATGATCTTCAGTCACAAGTTGAACACTTCCTGACAGAAGGTGAAAAATTGATAGTTGCTGGAGACATAAAAGCAACCACTGATTTCTTGTTCTGGAAGAACCACATTACATGGAATAAGTAGTTTTGAGTTTAATTTAATCACTTAATCTCTGCAGTTTGAAGGATTCACTATGCTACATGGTAGTGTCACTTAAAAATGTTTAATAAATGTCAATGTCAGAGGCCAACACTTTAAAATGAGAATATGTTAAATATAGGGTGGTCCAGATCTAATTATGCAATTTTCATTATGCTATAACTTATTAAGCTTATTACATAGAAAATCACCCGAAAAATCACGGACCATCGAGAAGTGTGCAAACTGACAACATGAAGAATCGTCTTCGCGCTGAACTGGAATCGTCCCCACATAAATCAAAGTCATCCAGCCGATCTGGATCTGCATAATTAGATCTGGACCACCCTGTACTTTGCCTCCTGAATGTCTTCTACACACACATAAATTCCAGTATATAATATGCTGCTTACAAACATATTTAGGTCCTAAATATTAGCATTTGCTTGAGCCACCATCTTATTAATATTTAATCTGTGTTACTACTTTTTTCTCATTTAACATTACAATTATTGGAAATCTGTATTGTTTTCCACATACTGATCTGTCAAAAGTTTACACCAGATGCCCTTCCTGACGTAACCCTCTTCCATTTATCCAGGCTTGGGATCGGCATGAAGAAACACATTGTTTTGTGCATCCCTCGTGGTTGGATTCAGGAAGTCGATGTGGCAGAGAAGCTTCCAAGAGTTGTACAGGATATGTGTGACAGTAGTGAGGTTTGCGGTAGGAGTGACGGATGCATTAAAGGTAGAGGTAGGATTACATTAGGGATTGGTGCTGAGTCCTTTCTTTTTTCTTATTTGGATTGGACATGTGCAGAGGGGAGATGCTGGGTATATTGGGAGAAAGATGCTAAGGATACAGCTGCCAGGCAATAGGAAAATTGGAAGGCCTAAGACTAAGAGAAGGTTTATGGATGTGGTGAGAGAGGGCATATGGTGGGTGTGACAAAGCAAAATGCCAAAGGCAGGATTATATGGAAACAGATGATTCATGGTGGTAACCCCTAACAGAAGTAGCCGAAAGATGAAGAATAAGCTTTGCAGTTATAGTTTCTTTTAGTTTCCAGTTGTGATCACCAGGTTGCTTTGCATCTTCCCCAACAACTGAAAGATAGAACTCCAGTTCCCAAGATGCCTGTGCGAATTCATGGTGCCCCCTGGGGGGCTGCCATCTAGCACTCTGGGCAGACGATATCCCCTGGTCCTTCCAGGCTGTGGGTGTTACTACCAGGTAAGGTTCCTGAGTGGCGTCCCTCACACAGTATAAATCTTATTTTTAGAATGTCTTTTTTATTATTTCATCTTTGGATTTTTTTTACTGTTGTTGATTTATTACATTTTTTTATATTTATTTTATATATTGTTTTGGGTGTCATCATATGGTCGCCACCAACAGAGGGCTATTTCTAGTCATGTCATATAAAAGAAGATGGCCATGCATCATCTCATGTTCAAATTTTGCATCATTAAAATCAAATCTGGTATTAAGAGCCAGTTCATTGGAAAGAAGGAAAATAAAAATTATAAGAAAGTGTTGTTTAGAAATTCAATGGTTTTGAATTTCTATTTTAACTTTGGCCCCATGTAACTCACCCGATTTCTGCCACTCAGGCTGTCTGAAGTTTTTTCTTCAAAATGATCATTACTATTAGCTTTTTAGCCTTTAAGAGTTGATTTCTACTACTGACCTTTTTACACTAGTTAGAAGTGTTTCTTGCCTGTTTGTCTAGTCTGTTTTGTGTCAGTTCTTTCAAGCTTTTAAGGCAATACTGGTGAACTGCCATTTTTGAATCATGGTACACATAGACTGTGTCACACAAGGTGTGCATGGGAGGCAGCTAGAAGAACCAAAAGAAGGTAACTCCACACCAGGCCAGGGGGTTGCAGGGTACAGTAAACCTTTCTTTTTTATCTCTGCATACCAGACACAGGAAATTCTACCTGGTTCAGACAATGCCACTTTCCGATACCGGCCTGATGAAATCACTTCCAGTTCCGGCCCCAAGAAAATCACTTCCAGTTCAAGCCCTAAGATCATCGCTTCCAGTTTCAGCCCCAGATGATGTCACTTCTGCCAATCTGTTTTAAAAGCCAGTTATCCTCTACTTGTATTAATTTCTGTTATTGGACTCAACCTGTACACTTCTGTGTTGCCAAATCTTCATTATTGCAGCCTCTTTAAGTATACAGGTGGCTTCCCCAAACCTCCTTTTGGTGTCAAGGTCTATTCATTTTACAACTTTTTCTCCAGGACATTAACTTCTCAGTCTAAAATAACAACACTTCACTCCATGTAACTCTGTTGTCCTAGAGAAATGTGAAATTCTTCAAAACACCATATTAGAAGACTGTTGTGCTTTATCCATTTCCCTCTAGCATTGACAAGCAGTCAAGCCCTTGATAATGAGAAGCATCTTTACTGTATTATGCCCCCACCATTGCAGACATTGTATTTCAAAGGGCTTTTGGCAATGCTAGGCTTGTGCTACACATAGCACTTTGAATTTGGTCAAAATCTCATTTTTGATCTCCACTGACCACAAGATCACTTCCCAGAATGTAACAGGTGCCTTCTAGTTCTTTCTGGGAAAGGAAAGGAAAGGCCTTCAGGTGATATTTTTGAACAGCTGTGTCTCTTCATTCCACCTGCCTATACAGTACAGGCCAGTGTTCGACAGCACGCTAGATACATTTTAATTGTTGAGCCCTTACTCCACTTTTAGATATTGAACTCTGCATGTTTTTCAAGGAGATTACTGTCTGCTCAGTGGCTCCCCACACAGTCTGATTCAAATAATGTCCTATATATTTCCTAGTTATGGTATTGTTACCCTTTTATTTTTTGACATTCTTAGAATTTTCTATAGTCTATTTTTACGTACTTTCCCTTCAAATCCACTTTAATGATGGATGATTTCAGTTAAAGTGACTTTAGTGGAGCCCAAATAAGAGTCTAATTGAAAGGCAATTTGTATTTTTCTTAAGAGTTTAGAACTGTCAGAGGGCAGGGGTCTGAATGCAATATTTATACAAACAGCCTCTTTCAGTTTTTTGTCTTCAAAAAGCTTTACTGTATGAATGAGTTTGAAATAAAAAAAGTTCAAGGCAACATGAAACATCATTTAAAATACAGCACATTTTGAATATGTTTAAAAGATTTGAAATTTTTGCAAGGCAATCTTATCTAAAATATAATTTATAAATACTCAAGCATGTACTGCATAGAAATGTATATTACTGAGTGCTAGGACTCTGAATACACTTTCCTGATGACGAATCCAGTCATAATCTGTGTTTTTCTCTGGGTGCCCCAATTTTTCTAGTAAACACCAAAGAGGGCCTTGTGTGTTTGTATTCATGAAAATGCAGTCTGTGCTGGACTGAGGTCCCCGCCATTGTTAATTTCTGACCTTTAAATTCTTTTAGAAAACATTTTCGCACCTTGTATCCCTGAATTCCATTAAGGGAATTTCACTATATTAGAGGGAACGTCAAGGGACGGCAAAAGCAGATGAAGACATGGCCTTGATGACAAAGTCCTTTCTTTTGAATTCTCTGTAAGGTCATAAGGAAAGTATTGTTTTGATTTACTTTTACTTTTGTGATGATGCAAAGTTGGCAGCATTTTGAGGATTGTTTTTTGATTTCTCTAGTGCCTACAGTACCCTCCAGCCATCCTACTTAAGGAGTAAGCTCAGAAATATGCAGACGGATGATCCTATGATGGCTATGCAGGTGAGGGTTTAAAGCTAGATCTCCTCCAATGGCTCAGGCAAGTATCTCTATCCAGAACCATTTCAATCCTCTTGGCTCTCCCACCGTGGCGGCAGCCCCAGGTGATGTATTTTTTATTGAAGATTGTATTGTATGAAACCTCAATATTTCTTGACCTTAGCAGAAATCTTTTGTCTCCTGTTTTCTTGGTGCTTGTGTACAAGTTATTACAAGAAGAGCACTTGACAGTCTTCAAGAGGCACAAGGACAGGGCATTGGGGACCATCAATACATGCCAGAGTAAACGACGTACGATACCGACAGTCAGAGGTTCTCAAAGTGTATTTTGCAGCACTCATTAATGCTACTAAGGAAAGCACCCCTAGCTGCAAGAATCTTCATTTTGGGTCCCTTACCTCTGGCTAGAAGATTTGATGAACACTATAGTCGTCTGCTGGTATGAAACAACTGGTTGAAAGGCTTCTGCGAGGGACAAAACATCAGGTTCGTAAATTGAGAGCTTTGCCTTATGGTTCAGCTCCTTTTTCACCACGAAAGACCGATGCAGAGCCCGCATCACTGCAGATGCCGCAACGATCCGCCTATTGATCTCACACTCCATTCTTCCCTCACTCATGAACAAGACCCCGAGATACTTGGACTCCTCCACTTGGGGCAGGATCTTGCTCCCAACCCTGAGAGGGCACTCCACCCTTTTCCGGTTGAGGACCATGGTCTTGGATTTAGAGGTGCTGATTCCCACCCCAGCTGCTTCACACTCAGCTGTGAACCGATCCAGAAAGAGCTGAAGAGCACGGCCTGATGAAGCAAACAGGACAACATCATCTGCAAAAAGCAGTAACCAAATCCTGAGTCCACCAAACCAGACCGCCTCAACGCCCTGGCTGCGGCTAGAAATTCTGTCCATAAAAGTTATGAACAGAATCGGTGACAAAGGGCAGCCCTGTCAGAGTCCAACTCTCACTGGAAACGGGTTTGACTTACTGCCGACAATGCGGACCAAGCTCTGACACCGATCGTACAGGGACCAAACAGCCCTTATCAGGGGGTCCGGTACCCCATACTCTCGGAGTACCCCCCACAAGATTCCCGGAGGGACACGGTCGAACGCCTTTTCCAAGTCCACAAAACACATGTAGACTGGTTGGGTAAACTCCCATGCACCCTCCAGGACCCTGCTAAGGGTGTAGAGCTGGTCCACTGTTCCGCGACCCGGACGAAAACCACACTGTTCCTCTTGAATCCAAGGTTCCAATATCTGATGGACCCTCCTCTCCAGGACCCCCGAATAGACTTTTCCTGGGAAGCTAAGGAGTGTGATCCCTCTGTAGTTGGAACACACCCTCCGGGCTCCCTTCTTAAAGAGGGGGACCACCACCCTAGACTGCCAATCCAGAGGCACTGTCCCTGATGTCCTTGCGATGTTGCAGAGGCGTGTCAACCAAGACAGTCCTACAACATCCAGAGCCTTGAGATACTCCAGGCGTATCTCATCCACCCCCGGGGCCCTGCCACCAAGGAGTTTTTTGACCACCTCGGTGACCTCAGTCCCAGAGATGGGGGAGCCCACCTCCGAGTCCCCAGGCTCTGCTTCTTCATTGGAAGGCATGTTAGTGCGATTGAGGAGGTCTTCGAAGTACTCCCCCCACCGACCCAGAACGTCCTGAGTCAAGGTCATCAGCGCACCATCCCCACCATATACAGTGTTGACACTACACTGCTTCCCACTCCTGAGATGTCGGACGGTGGACCAGAATCTCCTCGAAGCTGTCCGAAAGTCGTTCTCTGTGACCTCCCCAAACTCCTCCCACGCTCGAGTTTTTTGCCTCAGCAACCACCGAAGCCACATTCTGTTTGGACTGCCGATACCTATTAGCCGCTTCCAGAGTCCCACAGGATAAAAGGGTCCTGTAAGACTCCTTCTTCAACTTGTCAGCATCCCTCATCGCTGGTGTTCACCAACGGGTTCGGGGATTGCCGCCACGACAGGCACCGACCACCTTACAGCCACAGTTCCGGTCAGCCACCTCAACGATAGAGGCATGGAACATGGCCCATTCGGACTCAATGTCCCCCACCTCCTTCGGGACATGGTCGAAGTTCTGCCAGAGGTGGGAGTTGAAGCTACTTCTGACAGGGGACTCTGCCAGACATTCCCAGCAGACCTTCACAACATTTTTGGGTCTACCAGGCCTGACCGGCATCCTTCCCCACCATCGAAGCCAACTCACCACCAGGTGGTGATCAGTTGACAGCTCTACCCCTCTCTTAACCCCGAGTGTCCAAGACATGTGGCTGCAGGTCCGACAACACGACCACAAAGTCGATCACCAGACTGAGGCCTAGGGTGTCCTGGTGCCAAGTGCACATATGAACACCCCTATGCTTGAACATGGTGTTCGTTATGGACAATCCGTGATGAGCACAGAAGTCCAATAACAAAACACCGCTCGGGTTCATATCGAGGGGGCCATTCCTCCCAATCACGCCCTTCCAGGTCTCACTGTCATTGCCCAAGTTAGCATTGAAGTCTCCCAGCAGAACGAGGGAGTCCCCAGAAGGTATGCCCTCTAGCACCCCCTCCAGGGACTCCAAAAAGGGTGGGTACTCCAAACTGCTGTTCGGCGCATACGCACAAACAACAGTTAGGACCCGTCCCCCCACCCGAAGGCGGAGGGAGGCTACCCTCTCATCCACCGGGGTAAACCCCAATGAACAGGCTCCAAGTCGGGGGACAATAAGTATGCCCACACCCACTCGGTGCCTCTCATTGGGGGCAACTCCAGAGTGGTAGAGAGTCCAGCCCTTCTCAAGGAGATTGGTTCCAGAGTCTAAGCTGTGCGTCGAGGTGAGCCCAACTATATCTAGCCGGAACCTCTCGACCTTGCGCACTAGCTCAGGCTCTTTCCCCTTCAGAGAGGTGACATCGCTCGTCCCCAGAGCCAGCTTTTGTAGCCGAGGATCGGACCACCAAGGTCCCCGCCTTCGGCCACCACCCAACTCACACTGCACCCGACCTCCTTGGCCCCTCCCATAGGTGGTGAGCTCATGGGAAGGGGGTACTCACATTGCTTCTTCGGGCTGTGCCCAGGCGAGCCCAATGGGTGCAGGCCCGGCCACCAGGCGCTCGCCATCGAGCCCCACCTCCAGGCCTGGCTCCAGAGGGGGCCCCAGTGACCCGCATTCGGGTGAAGGAAAACACCGTCCAAAGTTTTCATTCATCATAGAAGGTTTGGTGAACCGCTCTTTGCCTCTTTGTCCATGTATAGACCTCTTAAATATAATGCGTCTTTCTTTGAGGAATTTGTGACCTGAAAGCAAAAGAATTCATGAACCTCCTTAGCAAGCCCATGGGGCACACACTGGATTTAGTGATTAAAAGTTGTTGTGAGGAAGATTGTGGATATTGGTTTATCTGACGATTTTTTTCATATTATTTAATTTATAAAAACTGATAGCTACAATTAATGAGAAGCATATTGTTAAAAAACGCTGTTTTGATACAAATTATGATAAGATTCTAAACAACCAGTCTGTTTGTAGTGCTTACTTCAATAGTGATAATAATGTAATAGTAAGGTGGAAAATATTAATGCTAAAGTGAGAGCTGCTGCTGACAACCCTGAAAAGATACAGTAGCTGAAAAACGTTTCAGCACTATTATACCATGTTGAATGTAAATGGAGAAAAACTAAATTGATAGTTCACTGTGAAATATTGAAGGCTAAAATAACAGAATATAACAACGTAGTCTGTCTGACGAGGTGGTACTACTTCTCTAAAATAATAAATAATAATGCTGGTAATTCAAGTGTTTTATTCTCAACCATTGATCGTTTGCTAAACCCAGATCACTCATGGAATGCCTCCAGAAAACTACTAGTAAAACTTGTGAGGCTTTTGCTATATTTTTTAGACACAAAATTAATGATAATAGAAATAATATAGTACATCCCCTCAAAACTGATCCTATTAAATCCCAGTATTCCTTTTTAAGCAAATAAAATTTTTTCACCAGAAAAGATTTACCTGATCAGTGTAGAAAAAATTTTCTCAGTTGAAATGCTCCACTTGCATCCTTGACCCAATACTAGCAAGCTTTTTCAAAGAAGTATCCAATGTGCTAATTGATAGTGTTCTTGACATAGCAAACTCATTGTCAGATTCGGGGGTCTTCCCAGACTCTCTTAAGACTGCTGTAGTTAATCCCCTGTTCAAGAAAAATAATCTTGACTGTTCTGGTTTTGATCATTCTAACCTGCCTTTTTAAAGTAAAATTCTAGAAAGGCAGTCATTACGCAGCTAAATGATCACTTAAAAATAACTCACTATTCTAGACCAGTTTCAGTCAGATTTTAGAATAAATCAAAGTGCAGAAAATGCACTTTTTAAACTTGTAAATGACTTGTGATTAAATGCGGACAGAGGCCATTTATTTGTTCTCATCCTCTTAGATCTGAGTGCAGCATTTGATACCATTGATCACAATTTTCTTATAAATTGCCTTAGTCAGTGGGTGGGCCTGTCTGGCAATGTCTTAAATTGGTTTGAGTCTTACTTAACAAACAGAAATATCTTTTTTAGTTGTCATAATTATACATTGGAGACACATGACATTCAATATGGTGTTCCACAATAATCTATTCTAGGTCCACTGTTGTTTTCAATCTACATGCTTCCATTAGGTCAGATTATCTCAAAGAATAACGTGAGCTACCACAGCTATGCTGATGACGTGCAGCTGTATTTATCAATAGCACCTGATGACCCTGACTCTCTTGGTTCACTGCCCCAATGTCTTACTTGTGTTTCTGAATGGATGAGTAGTAATTTTATCAAACTAAATAAGTAGAAAACAGAAATCTTAGTTATTGACAAAAAAATGGAAATAGTGAGGGTATTAGAAATAAACTTGATCCATTACAATACAATATAATACAATTTATTTTATGTATAGCCCAAAATCACACAAGAAGTGCCGCAATGGGCTTTAACAGGTCCTGCCTCTTGACAACCCCCAGCCTTGACTCTCTAAGAAGACAAGAAAAAACTCCCAAAACAAAACCCTTGTAGGGAGAAAATGGAAGAAACCTTGGGAAAGGCAGTTCAAAGAGAGACCCCTTTCCAGGTAGGTTAGGCGTGCAATGGGTATCAAAAAGAAGGGGGTCAATACAATAATCAAACCCTCAATACAGTATAAAAATAAAAATTTTAGAAGTACGGAGCAGAATTTAACAGTAGATAATATCACATAATATGATTTGGATTTGTTTAGAGTCCTGGAGACCTCATCCATCAAGCTGCCTCCCCCATTTGGCCATTCCACAGCTGAAATAGCCTCTACCCGACGATTCCTGCGATCCTCCATCAGGGATGACTTTACCTTAGGCAGGCAAAACAACTTGGCAGGTGGGCCATGGCACCAAGTGCCACATTTGAGTACCAAGAAGAGATACAGAATTGGTGAGGGTTAATATCAAATTATAACTATCATGTTACTTATGTTTTAGTGCTAATGACTAACAACAGAGATGCAGTCTGTACAGTTAATCAGCAGCTCTAGTCAAGATATGCTAAACTGAAGCAGTGAGTCTTCAGCCGGGATTTAAAAGCTGAGACCGAAGGGGCACCTCTTATAGTAGCAGGCAGACCATTCCACAGTTTAGGGGCCCTGTAACTAAAAGCTCGACCTCCTACTGTTATTTTATTAATTCTTGCAATCATAAGCTGACTGGTATCTTGAGATCTTAACTCTTTTAGGGCTAATTTTTTTTTGTTTCTTCTCTCCCAGGGCTAAATATTTTTCCAAAAACTAACTTTTTTTTAAAAAAGAACACAATGCAATTGTTTAACATACCAAATCAACAAAAAATATTTATTTTTGACAAATGTAACTGTTTTGCATGTTATATGAGCCTGCATACTATATGATTTCACATATTATGATGTCACATACTGTACATGTTACAAAGCAAAGTCCTGCAAAGTATGAAATCGCTCAAAGCAGTCACTTGCATGCATTCCCACGTTGCACTGCTTACAATACGTGTTGCAATAGTGCCTCTTTTTCAGTTGTCTGTTGCTGCACACAACACAGGCACTCCAACATAATCTGCCAGCAAGCTGTCAACCACCTTCTTGCGGAAATCTGCCACAGTCATAGTGCTGTCACTGTTTGCCTGCTTGAACAATATATATCCATTTGTAAGTGCAATCTAACGCATGCAATGGTAAACAGTGTGGTACCACTTGGTGGACTTATGGCCATAATCATATGACCCCAGCATCTGATCCAGTCAATCAACTCCAGCCATTTTACGATTATACTCAAGTGCAACGGGCTTGTCCAGCTTCTGGGTTTCCCTTTGAACGAATAACTTTCTCACGTATATTGTTGGAGTGAACTGTAGATAGACAAGTCACCCGTTTGACATCATGCCATGCCAATGCCACCAAGTTATCCGCCTGCATTAAAACCAGATTGTCACCTCTTTTCATCTTCAGCCTTTTTGGTTTCAATTGTAAAGGCAGGTGTGTCCTGTTCACCCTCACTGTGCCACAAGCTCCAATTCCCCTGCCCTGTAGCTCCATGAACAATTCTGGTGATGTATAAAAATTAGTCATGTACACATCATGACCCAAATGTTCATAGCCTTGAAGCAGCTCCAGCACAACCTGACTTGCTTTCCTGTATATTTAATTACTTTCAGGCAGAAACCAGTGTTTGCTTCTGCCAGTACAAAATCCTTTATGCCATACTTTGTGGGCTTGTCTGGCATATATTGGCGGAAAAAAAGGCATCCCTTGTATTTTATCATTGATTCATCCACAGACAAGTGTAAGAGCCAGTGTAAGGATTTAAGAACTGGAGTTATGTGTTTGTATTTTCTTGTTCTTGTAATAATTCTTGCAGCAGCATTTTGGATTAACTGTAGGCTGTATAAAGAACAGTTTGAACATCCAATGAACACTGCATTGCAGTAGTCAATCCTACTAGAAATAAATGCATGAATTAATTTCATAGAATCCTGTTTATTTAGAAAGTGCCTTAATTTCCCAACATTTTTAAGATGGAAGAAACATGATTTGGATAACTTTCTAATATGCACTTTAAATGACATGCTAGAGTCAAAGATAACTCCTAGATTGCGGGCTGATTCAGTAAAATTAATGGCGATTCCAACTGAGTTAAACAGTGACAGAATATTGTTGTGATCAGCGTCATTCCCTCCAACAATTAACATCTCTGTTTTATCTGTATTTAAAGACAAGTAGTTCTCATCCATCCACTCCTTTAATTTACTAACACAACTAATTAAAGACAACATCGGAGAAACTTCATTAGATGTAAAAGAAAGGTATAACTGGGTGTCATCTTCATATGAGTGAAAATTAACATTGTTTCCTAATGATAGATCCCAGTGGAAACATGTAAAGTGAAAACAGTAAAGGTCCCAGTACTAAACCCTGAGGGACACCATATCTTACTTCTGTGTATAATGATGGAGTACTATCAGCACATTTCTGTACATATTGGAATCGATTTGATAAATAAGAACAAAACCAAGCAAGCACAGTGCCTGTAAGCCCAACATCATTTTCTAGCCTGTTCAGTAAAATAGAATGGTCAATGGTGTCAAATGCTGCACTTAAGTCTAACAACATAATTACAGTGGGGTTTTCTTCATCAGAGGATATCAGAATGTTGTTTATAACCAGCGTTAGTGCCGTTTCTGTACTATAATCAGTGTGGAAACCAGACTGGAATTTCTCAAATAAATTGTACAGCGTAAGGTGTGACTGAAGCTGATTGGCGACTACTTTTTCTAGTATTTTAGAGAGAAAGGGTAAATTTGAAATAGGCCTATAATTATTTAGTGTGTGTGGGTCTGACTTTTTAAGTAATGGTTGTGATGGATGTCCGGCAAGAGTTGCCGGCCCTCACCCCCAGGCCGCCAGGAGGAGCTCTCCCGACAGCATGGACGTGCCCCGAGTTCCAGCAGGGCCTCATGGACTTTGTAGTTTTTACACACAGCCCTGCTGGATACCTTGGGGACCACAAGGAGTCGCTATAGGAGTCTACGAGCCTCGCTATGTGCCCTATAACCTGGAAGTGCGTCCTGGTCACGTGAACGGGAGGAATGACGTACTTCCAGGTTGAAGAAAAGAGAAGTTTTACCTGACCCGGAAGTGATAGAAAGTCACGTGGACTGAGGGACAAACACTTCTGGGTCAAGGAGTATAAAGGACTATGGGAAATCCCAGACGGATGAGCTGAGCTGGGTGGAAGGGTGGCAACGCGTCTGGGAGCTGGAGGATTGTTTATTGTATTTTTCTGATTTATTATTGGAGTATTTGGGAGTGGAGCGTGCTTTGTGCACATTATTATTATAATAAATAATATTTGGACTTTTATCTGGAGTCTGACGTGTGGTCCGAGGGTACAAGGGTGCGAGCAAACCCTAATTCTGTCACATGGTTTAATGACTGACACTTTTAGTGCCATGCAATAATGAACTATTGATAATGTTTAGAATAGGTGCTGCAAGAACATCCATTGAACTTTTTACTAGTTTTGTTGGCTCTGGATCTAGGGAACAAGTAGTGGGCTTCATTTTAGAAATTAAAGTTAAGACTTCCTGCTCAGTTACTGAATTAAAATTACTAAAGTGCTCAATGCAATGTGAGGCAGGGTCTGCTAAGATAGTATGCAATTTGTACTGTGATGCTGAGATCTGGGATCTTATATTTTTAATTTTCTCATTGAAGAAGTTCATAAAGTCTGTACTGCTAATATCTGTTGGTATTTTGCACTGTAGATCTGAATTTCCATTTGTTAATTTTGCAACTGTTCTAAACAGTACCTGAGGAATTTTATTATTGCTATCTATTATTGTAGAATAGTATTCTGAGCGAGCTTTAAAGAGAGCTTTTTTATATTTTTAACACTCTCTGTCCATGCAATTTGAAAGACATGTAGCTTTGGTCTTCTCCATCTGTGCTCCAGTTTTCGACACTCTAATTTAAGAGCTTGAGTGTTTTCATTAAACCAGGAAGAGTTTCTATGTGCTTTGATCGCTTTTCTTTTAAGGGGAGCCACAGTGTCCAGAGCATCTCTCAAGGTCACATTATAATGTGATGTTAGCTGATCTAAATTGTTTTCCACATTTACATTTGATGTTAACTGATCTAATTGGTTTTCCACAATTACACTCGACTTACTCAAAGTATCTATAAATTTTGAAACAGAATTACAATCTAAATGTTGCACTGTCTTTGTTTTAATCTGTGAGTGGGTTGGCAAGGGCAGGACTAAATCAAATGTAATTAAGCAGTGATCGGAAATAACTTCATTTAATGGAGTAATGTTTAAATTTTGAATTTCAACTTTGTAAGTTATAATTAAATCTAATATGTGGTTATGATTATGAGTTTGACCTTTGACATACTGAAAAAATCCTACTGAATTTAACAAATAAGTAAAACATTTACTAAAAGTGTCAGTTTCCACATCAATGTGTACATTAAAATCCCCCATCAATATTACGTGATAATAATTTATAGCCAAATCAGATAAATGGTTACTAAATTCAGTCATGAACAATAGAATATGGCCCTGGTGGTCTGTAGACTAGCACTATAATTGTGTTGGAATCTGTTTTAATATTTAAAATGAATGCCTTAAAGGATGCACAGTCGCCTAAATTTTTAGACGTGATTTGCATTTTGTTACAGTTATTCCAAGGCCTCCTCCTTGACCAGAATCTCTAGACTTAAAGGAATGAGAATCATTCTGGTGACGCCTCAGCTAGGGGAACAGTGTCACGTTTACTAAGCTAGGTTTCAGTGAGAAGACGCAGATCAGATTTTGTACTTATGATAATATAATATCATTTACCAAAACAGCTTTACTGCCAAGAGAGCGAATGTTCAGTAAGCAGGATTTAAAACTGTATGCTTCTTTCTGAACTGGTGATATACTTCTTGTTTTAATTTGAAGTAAATTTCTATTACAGATGCCCCTGGTGGTGGGTCTGGTTTTATCCCTTGGTCTAATTATACACCTTATTTTTTGGTTATCAGGTAATTTAAGGTTTGCATCAAGACTAAATTTACTGGATGCTCCACAACAGGGATTATGGGTAACAGCTTCAGGATAGTAACAGGTGGGATAAACAACAGCCTGTGATTTAAGATCACATGACTGCGACCTGGATGGTGCTCTAATCAGTCAACCAGGCAGTTTTGCTGCCATATTTTGGGATAATACATAAGATCCCCTCCAGTTAGGATGAAGAACATCTCTTTTGAAAAATCCAAGCCTTTCCAAAAAATCACCCCAATTGTTCACAAACGCTATGCTTTTATTTGCACACCAGGTTTCTAGTCAGCAGTGAAGGGAATGCAATCTGCTATAAATCACATCCCCTCTATATAATCTTGGTAAGGGGCCAGACACAACTAAATTCCGACATCTTCTTTTAGCTTTGGTGCATACAGAGATGAAGTTCCTCTTTAGTACCTCAGATTGCTGTAAATAAATATCATTAGTGCCGACATGCAGCAATAAGGCAGATACTTAATTGTCGGCGACACGGTCCAATGCGACCTCTATGTCAGCAATCTTGGCCCCTGCAAGGCATTTAACTTTAACTGCTGGTTTAACATAGTTTGGAATTCTAACATTCCGCACTATGGAATTGCCAATTATGAGCACTTTCTTATTCCACAGGCACGCTGCGGAGTGCTGAGAATCTGTACTGGGTCCGAATTGGTGACCTGGGACCGTTGGACGAAATTTTGGTATTTTAGACCCCTGTCTTACTGTTACCCACTCGCCCTGTGGCTGAATTGGTGCTGCTGACTTCAGCTGCGCACTGACCACAGTGGGACCTGGAGAAACTGAAGCCGATTCAGAAGTAGCCGAATTGTCTAAACAAACCGACTCGATCCAATTTTTGGTTTGCCTAATTGCTATCAGGTTCCTAATGCGGTCCTCCAATTCGTGTATTTTCCCGACCAACTCTAAATTAACTAAACACTTTTGGCAGGTGAAGCTGTCTACACTGTCTGCCGGAAAACCTGAACTGTACATGTTGCAGGACACACAACATATAAACGTGCCCTCAACAGGCAGAGAGCAGATAGAACTTACATTTAGTGTTGATATCATCTTCTCCGTTTTTGTAGTAGCTTCAGTGCTTTCCGTGTTCAGCTGAATCACTAAGAGACCGTCAGCTTTAAGTTTCCACCACCTGCTGAGCGATTGACTTTGATTTCTCACTGCCGGTTATTTCTACTGAAGCATTACTTCAGTTGAACTTACTCGGGTGTTTGCGAAGGGCAACGTGCCTGTGGGAGACACCACTGCTCTGTGCTTCCGCTTGCTTCTACTCCGAAGAGGTCTGTCCTGAAATAGAGGAAAGAAAGTCAGACAGTTGAGTTAGACACCTAAGCCATTAGACTTAAAAGTCAAGACGTAAGTAAAGAATTTAGGGTTAAATATTGACTATAACCTAAATTTTAATTCGCATATTAATCAGATTCCCAGGACAACATTTTTTCACTTAAGGGATATAGCAAAGGTCAGATCCCTTATATCTTTGCAAGATAAAAAAAAAGTTCACGCTTTTGTTTTTAGTTGGCTAGATTACTATAACAGACTCCTCTCAGGACTACCCAAAAAAGACACTGCAACTAGTTGCAAATATTGCAGAATGCAGCACCCAGAATCTTAACTGGAAAAAAAAAATCTGAGCACAGCTCTCCAGTTGTGATATCAATAAATTGGTTACTCTTGCCATTCAGAATTGACTTTGACAGAATTGAAAATACTGCTAACGGTTTACAAAGCCTTAAATAATCTTGCTTGGTCCTCTGTTTTGGAATGCCTGTCACCTTACATTCCTTACACTCAAGTTGTAACCTTATATCTTCGAATGAGTGTCTGCTTATAATTCCAAGAGCTAAACTTAAAAGAAGTGGCGAGGCAGCCTTCTACTGTTATGCACCTTGTAAAGCCTAGGGCAAGTACATCCGCCCCAACCCAACACAGACAGGAAGAGATGCAGGTGCAACACACAACACTATTTTCAAACTTGGAGCACGTTACTAGCTCCCAGCGCACAGCACAATAGAAGCACCAAATGACAGTCCTTGTCTTCTCTTGTCTCTGACTTTCAGTCCTTCCACCTCCAGGTGGCTCATTAACATTGCCAGGAATCACTCCCAGGTGTGGTGGAAGTCCACTATAGGGATTTGCAGCCCCCATGGAATTCAAACAGGGCTGTACCAAACTCCAACTCCCAGCATGCCCTGCAGGAATCCATGGTGCCACAGCCACCCAGGAGAGCTGCTCACTAGCGTTCTAGGGGAGGTAGTGCTTCGCAGATGCTCTCTCTCCTCCAGTCCTTCCATTGTCGGAGTGTCCTGGCTGGATAACTCTCCGGAGTCCCACGAATCTAATTTGTCAGCGCAAGGGTTTTCCAAGAGGTTACCGTCGACTGTTACGTGGTCCTCCTGGGAAAATAGGCCTCCAGGAAATCCAACCCCCCAATGAATCATCGCCATCCTATCCAGGTTTAAAATAACACAGCAGACAAAAAGCCAATTCTTGGGCATCCTCAAGGCAATAAGGAAAGTGGTTAAAATGTTCCCCCGGCACTTAGAATCCCACAACAGAATATACTTTTTAAACAGTTGGTGTTGCTCGAAATTAGCAAGTGGTTTTCCACAGTGTTCATCTCCAGGCAATCTTCCATTCTTTGTTGTGGAAAAGATCTCGGGTATAGACTTTCTTTGCCATTTCTGTTACCATTATCCTGAGAGTCTCACAGGCAAACAATATTTACTGGCAATTGGCTAAATGAAGTCTATCTGTTTTTCTTACCAGACTTTTTCTCCATTTTTATAGGTAAGACAGTCAAATGACGTAATAAATTGCACGCTTGTGTCTGGATTTCTGCCACAAGAAATTATTGAAATTTACAGTTCCAGCCAACAGCACGGCCTGGAAATCCTGCCGACTACATCACTTGTGGACACTAGAGAGCACTGCTACTCCTCAAACCCAGAACACAAGTGGAATTTCACAGTCAAAGACTTCAATAAAGGTGGTTTATTAAATCCAGTACCTTATACAGGTTATCCCCTTCAACAGATTTTCTTCCACAATAAATCTTCCGTCTCTGCTCCAGGCAAGTTTTGTCCACCTTTTATCCAACTCTAGCTCACCTGGATAAGGCCAGATGGCTCCTTTTATCACAGGACCTGGGAGTGCTTCCTGTTGCAAATGACTACAACCTGACAGCACTTCTGGGTCAGGCAGAACCTATTTTGAGGTGTGTACCTTTCTTATAGCTCCCTCCTGTGGTACCCACACACCCCAACAGGGTTGTTCTCTGAAACTACATGTCCCAAGATGTCCTGCATGAATATGAATTACCACAAAGCCAAAAAAGTCCTAAATTAAAAGTCAAAAGCATATACTAAAGTTCTTTCACTGGAAAACACTAACTAAAAATAAGACAAAGTTTTGAAGGATTTTTATCTGTAGTCTTGGATATTAGCAAGTAAATTGTGCTAACTATATACTGTGGTACAACTGAATCACAGGTCGTGACCTCTGAAACCACATCCCATAGCAGCAGGAAACTGCTTCACACCAACAAATCAAAAAAATGGCACCATGAAAAAGCAAAATGGCATCAGAAATGACACAAAATAATTAAAATACTTAAATGCTTAAAGGTAACATGATAAATTATGATTAATATGCTGTTCATTTCGATCAAATGTTTTAATCACATGATTAATGGGGAATATATTTCTTTAATCGAACAGCAACCCTGTTCTATATAAAAAGTGAATTCAATCCTGAACAATAAATATACAGAAGCCGAGAGAGGAAGTGCAATATCGTTATTTTTTAAAATTGTTTCCTTTGAGATAATGGAATAATTTTATCAAGATCTCGATAAAACAAAATACCTTGTTTTCTCGAAATTATGAAATAATTGTATGAAACGTGTAATGTTTAGCTTATTGAAGCCACATCCTGTTTGAAGTGGCAGAAGAGCAAACCTGTTATTGATCAGCGCATTACATTTTGGTTCAATCAAGGGCTGATGCAGGCTGAAATATGTTTATGCCTTAGCTTAGAAAATAATAATGTTAGTGTCTTTCATTTAAGAAAACAGTTAGCAAGGCTTCAGCTGTATAGGCGTCACAATCTAATTGAGCCTGATGCCAGGAGCAAAGAATAAGTTTCGTTTTCTCAAGATCGTGATAAAATTATTCCGTTATCTCTAGAAAACGAACTTTGTTTTCTCAAGATCTCAGTAAAATTAGTCTGTTATCTCGAGGAGACAATTAAAAAAAAATAACAATATTAAACGTCCTCTCTCAGCTTCCATATAAATATAAGCTAGAAGGAAAGTGTTTTGTCTGTTACTCAAAACTTACTGTATTTAAAAGCCTCTTTCGTCCTCGCACAAATAAACTCTATGAGGAAGTCAGACAGTGACAATAAGAGATGTAATAGATTTCAAAGAGAATATGGCCTTCAGCCTCTGACCACGGATAAAAAAAACTTTAGTCAAGTGAATACAAATCACTGAAAAAATATTCAAAATAAAGAAAAACGAAATGAGAAGACCTGTGTAATAATGACACTAAAGCTTTTAAAACAATCTTTGAAAAATTCAAACTAGCCACTGCACAGGTGCATGTAATGAAAATAACAATTTGTTTCTTGTATAGCCCCAAATCACACAAGAAATATCTAAGTGTTCTTCATCAGACCTTTTTTTGACAGGCTCCCAAGCCTTGACTCTCCAAGAAGAGAAGAAAAAAATCCCAAAAAATCCTTGAAAGGGAAAAAAATGGAAGAAATCTTCAGAAAGGCAATTCAGAGAGAGAGAGACCTACTTCAGGTATGTTGGGCGTAGAGTGGGTGTCAAAAATGGGGTAAATACAACACACAAAACAGAACACAAGTAATCCTCTTCACAGAGCTAGATGGCCACCTCATACAAACAATACAATAGTAGGAATGTCTTTGTTCTTGCACCAAGTGCAGGCGTAGAACTCCATGACATCTCTCAGTGCAAAATGGAAGAACAGATTTTACTGCTCACTAAACACAGAATTATCACATATAAGGGTACATGTTAGATAAAATACATCAAAAACAAAGTAGAAACTAATTAACATAAATAGAAAAAAGCAATACCTGTCCATTAGTTAATTGTAGAAGAGGAGTCAGAAACAAGCCAGACACAGTCAGAGTCCTGGACACCTCAGCCAATTAGCCATCTCACCCCTACTGGCCATTTTACATCTGAGCCAGTGTTGGGCCGGCCAATCTAATGAAAGGACCCTTCTACTTGATGATTCTAGTGCTCTTTTATCTAAGATGACTTTTCCATAGGGAGGCAAACAAATTGGCAGTAAAGCATTTTAAAGTCTGCACTAAACCTAACTGGAAGCCAGTGTAAGGACTTAAGGACTGGAGTTGTGTTCATATTTTGTTATTCTTATAATAAATTTTGCAGCAGCATTTTGAACTAACTGGTATCTGTATAAAGAATAATTTGAATAGCCAGTGAACACTGCATTGCAGCAGTCAATCCTACTAGAAATAAAAAGAAAGCAAAGTGGACATTTATGATCTGGCATATAGGTTTTTTGGGAATTTTGAAGTTCATATTTGACTTGCACATATTCATGTTTTGTTTTTCCTAGTCAATTAATTTATGTTTGACATTAGTTTACTCCCAAAAGGCAGCTGAAAGGAGTTATATTTGTTTCTCATCATACTAGGATGCCAGTTTGTATTATTTTATAAGCCCCCATTTTCTGCACTATTGCATCATGGTTAGCATGACAATCATACCCAGATGGCAGCAGGACACTGCAGCATGGGGCATTACCAGAGCAACCATATAAAGGATGGTGCACATATTCTTTAAGTATCTGAGATTGGATAAATACTGTCTGATTTGGTGATTCTTAAGGGTTTACTTTCTTTTAATGTTTTTGGCTTTATGGTTTTGATTTTTGGTTAGTGTTTTGGTTTTTTGACCTGCTGGCTAACAAAATTGGCCTGACTTTTGACTCCATTTATCTTCCGGTACTCTCTTATAAAAACAAAAATAAATAAATAAGTTGTCAGTTTCATTCACAAGTCAGAACAAAGACAGTTTCATGCATATTGCTGTTGTGGTTTGGTCTGGGCTCAGTCCATGGCTCCTTCACTGTGGTCCTTTCAGGTATTTGCCATTTATTTGGCTAGATTTCTTTTAGTTTCAAAGCCTTATTGTTGGCTACTGGGTGATCAGTGTATGTCTGTATCCTGTGAATCTGATTCTACATAGCTAATTACATTTTAGCAGTGAAAAATATACAGTAAACTTTAATATAATACATATAAAAGTACCTGCTAACTGAGGCCATGAGCAGAAGAATCTTTTTAGGCAACTACACCAGTTTTGACACTGTTGTTATGGTGTATGAAATCTGTACATTTTGGTTTCCATTATATTTTGTTCGAGACAAGACAACAGATGAACTAAGACAAATCAAAGCAGGTTTTCTTCCCTTACACCTTTACTTTTATAACAGTTGTTCACAGCTTAGTGCGAATTTAGTATTACAGCCTGGGAAAGGAGACTGAGCTGATACCTCAGGCTACTGATTACTTTATGGATGGACATCTGGGACAACAATTGGGTTTACGGCCTGGGAAAGGAAAACTGAGGCAATATCAAACAACTTTATTACCTGGGGAATGAATTCATCAACCATTTTGACAGCCAGCCAATCAGGTGCGTGCATTTTGAAACCAAGGCATGATATTTCATAATAAATATGCCTTGGTTTGAGACAGAAGAGAAGCAAGAAGAAGAAGAGGAACGGATGAAGACGGCGCTGGTCGTCAGAAAGGCATCATGAACATCAATTGCTAAATCAAACGCCTCCCTGGGACATTCATCCTTGTCATCTCTACCTTTTTTCGTAAGCTTTTCCTTAAGACTATACATATTCAGACTTTCCTTTCAGTACCTATTTTCTATTATTCTTTGTTCCAGTGGTATTATTATTATTCTTGTAATAAATACCATGCTGCTTTTTAACTTTCTATGCTTTGTCTTAATGTCTAGAGTGAAAGAAGTAATAAGTTAGATTTCTTTGAGCACCTGATGACAGCCGGATTTTTGCCATTATATCTGTGCTGCAAGGTTTATAAGGCTGAGAGTGAGGGCGCCACTCAAAAGAAGGGACAGTACGAGAAGAAGAAGGTATTCTTGGCTGATAAAATGGCCTATAGTAAAGAGTGCTGAGTCTTTGTATGTTTAAATGTATTCTTGTAGACCAAAAGTAATATTTAGGTCTGAGATATCACTAAAACATCGTATGTTGTTTGTGCCGGTAATAAGTAAGTCTCTTGAAGTGCTGAGTGACAGGCTGTGTTATTCCTAACGCACTTGCGTGGTTTAAAGTGCTAGAGGTTAATCAGTGTGTGTGTGTCATTCGTGGGGCACTGTTGTGGTTAGGGTTTTTGTGTATGCTTATAGCTATGTATGTGTGTGTTCATCTTAAAGTGCAACAGTAGACCAACCTGATAACGAACTTAATGAGAACACTTACCCTTGAGGAAACAGGTAAAGGGCAACTAGAGGGAAATACCACGATAATACAACTGTATAGTAAATGAAGGAGCTTAAGAAGGTTAATAAATGGTTTTACTTAACAGGTGCAGTGTTGAAAATGTATTCCATGTTTAGTAACAGTCAACAGATGTGTTCATAAGTGTAGTGTTGCTAATAAAGAGTTTTACTAAATATAGTGCTTGTCACCCAAGAATATACGTGAAGCAATCATGAACATTTCCAAAAAACATTATAGCAGAAAGAACATCATAAATTCCATCATGAGATTTTTTAATTCTTTTGTAAAAAGTACTCTGTGGCCCATTAATTAAGTGATTCTTAAATTGGCTACCTCTTGTGTCAGGCACTGAACATCAGATAGAGCACTTTAAGTTTTTGTTATGACAGTTCTCTTAATATTTAGAATACGAAGATTTATACCCGAGTAGATGACATCTTAGTGTATACAGTAGTTTGTAGCTTTACAGTGGTGTGAAAAACTATTTGCCCCCTTCCTGATTTCTTATTCTTTTGCATGTTTGTCACACAAAATGTTTCTGATCATCAAACACATTTAACCATTAGTCAAATATAACACAAGTAAACACAAAATGCAGTTTTTAAATGATGGTTTTTATTATTTAGGGAGAAAAAAAATCCAAACCTACATGGCCCTGTGTGAAAAAGTAA
>JANRMT010062848.1:15857884-15883487 GCA_026402145.1 Polypterus bichir lapradei | reverse complement strand
TTTTTCCTTTTCTTTTTCATAACTTCTTTAACACACTACTTCTCCGCTGTGAAGCACGGGTATTCTGCTAGTTAAAAACAAAGAAGAAAACATTCTAACGGTTTCCAAATGTTATGAAATATCTATAAAAATCTTAACTTAGACGCGATTATTTTTTCCCAACAACATTGGTAATATTTACTTTTTTGGAAATGTACCATCTTGCGGAATTTCGAATGATTACCTGTGTAACCCATAATGCACTGCGGTAAGCACGTTTTTCTCGCTATATACGTGTTGCTGAAACTGAGCCAAGTAGCATCGCGGATGAGAAATGGATTGTTTCTTGATTAAAACTGTCACAACAGGCCCTGAAAAACCTGACAATGAGCGCAAGAAAAAAAAAAACAAAAGCTGAAAGGGACCGTGAGTATGATAAAAAACGAAAATAGTCTTTTCAATCGCAATGGCTCAAAAAGTTTCCGTGGGTAAATGCAGAAATGAATAGCATTCAGCCCATGCTGTCTGAGATGGTAAAGATTCTTGGGGGAGAAGATGTTGCAAGGCAAAAGCTGAAGAACATGGCAGAAAATGAATCAGGACAGTGTTCTGTTATGTAACTGTAATATCTGAAACAGAACTAGTATAGCTATAATGAAGGCATTGTTTATTAGTGAGTTAAAATGATAAGGGAATCTTTTATATAATGTTCTAGAGCAAGTTGGCAAAATACTACTCCCTGAAAGAACTTTTTTCAGTTTTAAAATGGAAGGCAGTTTTGGTATCAATAAAAGAGTTGAGAAAAAATAAGCTATATTTCACTTTTGTTATTTCTTTATTGGCAAGTGAATTTAACTGGCGGACAAGTGGATTTTCTAAGTTTACTTGTCCGTGGACAAGTAGAAAAAAATTTGATTTCCACACCCCTGCTGTCCTCCAGATTCAGGGTCTCTGTTTGTGGAATTTCTACCTTTTATCAATGGGCTTTCTCTTGGCATTCTAGTTCCTTGTTATTTTCCAAACACATGAAAATTAGGTGGACTGGTGATGCTAGGTTGACCCAAAGGTATGAGAGTGGGTGCACTACAATGGAATGTCCAGGGTTGATTTCTGCCTTGTACTCAGTGATACCTGATTATCCTTTAGTTTCCCATTACTCTTAATGGAAAAGCACAGTTAGAAAATGAATTGCTAGATTTATACTAATGCGACTGTGTGATATAGCGGTTCAGCAGCTCAGAATAACAGGCCAGTTTTAGATAAATAATCGCTGCACTTGCTGCATAAAGAGGGGGCATGGTAGTGTGGTCTGAGCGGTTCCCAGGCATGATGTGGGCTTGAGTGTTTCTACACTGAAGTGCACAGGTGTGGGATCACCCATGTCCATAATTGATGATGGGAGTTGCTAATCGCAGCACCTGTGCCATGTCCCCATTATATATAGTAGGAGCGCAAGTGTGGAGGGGGAATAAAGAAATGGAAAGAAAAGAACGGGGGTTAAGGGAGAGAAAGCAGGAGGCAAAAGAGCCTGTATTAATGGCAGGAAGTTGGGAGAAGAGCCCCTTACTAGACTGGTTGGCTGACACTCGGGGGCAGAAAGAATTTGTCACTCCTGCTGAACGCTTAAGAGGAGCAGGAGTGACCGGAAGGTGGTTGGCTTGATGCAGAATGCAGCGGAAGTAGAAGGCTTGGGAGGTTGAAACCCCAGCATCAGCATGAGCGCCCTGGTCTCTGGGAAACCCGAGTCTCGGTCTGGAGGAGCTGAACGAAGCCAGGCATCGTGAAGCTTCCAGACCAGCAGAAGGTCAGCTGCAGGTAGGGTAACTCCCCTGGTGCAGGACCTGGATGGGAGAAGCAGGGGAACTGCCAGCTAAAGAAGGCACCGGGTCTTGTTTTTAAAGGACTGCTTCCTGCCCTTGTTTTTAAGCTCATTTGTAATGGAATTATTTATTGGAATTATTTTAACCTCCACTTTGGACCGCATGTTTTAATGGATTATTTATTTATTGACTTCTGATTGCGGGCGGCACGGTGGTGCAGTGGTAGTGCTGCTGCCTCGCAGTAAGGAGTCCTTGGTTCGCTTCTCGGGTCCTCCCTGCGTGGAGTTTGCATGTTCTCCCCGTGTTTGTGTGGGTTTCCTCCGGGTGTTCCGGTTTCCTCCCACAGTCCAAACACATGCAGGTTAGGTGCATTGGTGATCCTAAATTGTCCCTAGTGTTTGTGTGTGTCCTGCGGTGGGCTGGCACCTTGCCCGGGATTTGTTCCTACCTTGCGCCCTGTGCTGGCTGGGATTGCCTCCAGCAGACCCCTGTGACCCTGTGTTAGGATATAGTGGGTTGGATAATGACTAGGGAATCCATTCCCGGACGGGTTTATCCATTACCGCGAATTCAGGAATCCCGCATGTCATTCCCGGGGATGACACAGTGCACGGGCATCTCACATGTGAATGGTTTTAGAACGACTGACACATGTTTTTAATAAAATTACTGCAATATGTTGACACCAATAAAAGACTAACCTTTTCTACAAGCATTTCATGCTGTCATATAAGTACACGTATCTAGTTCAGGGGTGCCCACACTGTTTCGGCTTGTGAGCTACTTTTAAAATGACCAGGTTGGAATGATCTACCTACATTAAAAAAATATATATATAGCATAGTTTTACTGTCAAATGATGCAAAGAGTACACGACACATGTTTCGCCCTAACTCTGGGCTCATCAGGCGTACACACTCACTGCACCCCCTCTCGTGGATCGAACCTCGGACATCAGCGTCGAAGCCTCTTTACGTTGCGCCACAGCGTGTGGTTCGTTTATTTGACAGCATGTAGATCGGGGTAATTACATTCATGGCATTCATACTCTGCATCACAATCTGATTGTATGGGTGCATGTGGGATGACCAGTGTGTTAGAAGAAAAGAGATCTCAGACTGGCCGCCCTGTGTGCCAATCAAGTGGCAAATGCCATAGGGAGGATATATGATAGACTAACATTTAAAAAAAAAATTTTTTTGAATGCAACGCGATCTACCTGCACTCCCTTTCCAATCTACCGGTCGATTGTGATCGATGTATTGGGCACCCCGATCTAGTTAGTTGCGGTAATAAGTGTAGAAAGCAAAATGTGTCCAGAGTGTGATCGTCCAGGCGAGAGCGCAACTTCGTGCAGAGAACGCCAGCCGCTGAGAAAGCACGCTCTGCCTCCATTGAAGTAGGCGGCACAGTCATCAAATACTGATACACTTGTTCTAAACAACGCCCACACTTGCCGTTGCTCTGAAACACCGCCATTTCAGCTTTTACTGATGCATCCAATTCATTCTGTGATGGCAAGTTTCTTGGCACAGATAATGCAGATGCAACAGACTGACGCATTGCAATTTCAAGTTGCTGTTCACAGCTGTTATCTGACAGACATCAATGAAGTCTGCCCCGTCCCAGCATTCGTGAGCTGCAGAGTGCAGACTCCTCCCAGTCCACTGTACTCAGTCTCTGTGGGCCAAAAAACCGTGCCACTTAATTATTTTCAACTATAACTCTGTTATTTCTTGATCGACTTATACACTTTTACACGCTATATATGCAAGCTTGGCTGTTCCCGGATTCCCAGGAATTACAGCAGTTTCATTCCCAGGAATGAAAAATGTCCGAGAATCCTGGGCTCCCAGTAATCGGGAGCTGGGTAATGGATTCCCTAATAATGACTGACTGACTGACTTTTGATTGCACTGCACTATTTGAACACTTTGGATTTGTTTTGTTGGTTTTTAATAAAAGCACTTCTGCACTTTACACCTTTCCCCCGGCTTTGTTTGGTGTCCTCATTGTGCAGCTCATCCAGTTACATTACCGACAGGTTTGGGTTCAAGGGCTCCCTATAGGGAAGTGGGTGCGTGAAGCAGAACCCGCATCGTCACATTCTACTCAGAATTCCAGTTAACTAATTATGTACTCTTTTCTTTGTATTTCAATGGTTAAAATTCTTCTCAGAAAAGTGGAAATTATTGTTAAAATACCAATGAATACTTTTTCAGACTATAACATATTGTTTTTTGGTGGGTTATAAACCCTTTTCTGCTCAAATAAGCACCAGAATATCGCATAGAAGATTAATATTTTGTAAGTAATCCAGTCAGATGAGGATAACATACTCATGTCCTGCTTATTTGAGTTTATATCAATGTTATCGGTTAAATTTTTTCTGATTTTATATTTCCTATGTCAACCATGTCTGGATCCTTTAAGCATTTTTGTTATTGTATAAAACATGTATCCTTCCATTCAATTGCTATGACTTGTGAAGGATGGCCGGCCATTTATCCCGGCCAATACCCCCAAGCCGCCAGGTGGAGCCCTCCTTGCAGCATGGAGGTCCCCAGAAGACCAGCAGGGCATCCTGGACAATGGAGTTTTTATACAAAACCCTGCTGGATGCCGTGGGGGCCACAGGAGGGAGCTGCAGGGAGGACCGAGGGCTTCTTCGTGCCCTGTGACCCGGACGTTCATCATAGGAAGAGTGACGGACTTCCGGGTTGAAGAAAAGAACTTTTACCTGACCCGGAGGTGGTTGAGGATCACATGGACTGGGGATTGAGAACACTTCCGGGTCAGGGATTATAAAAGGACTGTGGGAGCTCCCAGACGGCGAGCTGAGCTGGGTGGAAGGGTGGCAACGCGTCTGGGAGCTGGAGGATTGTTTATTGTGTTTATTATTGAGTATTGTGATTATTTTATGAGTATTGTGGTGGAGAGTGTGCTTTGTGCACTGTGTCAAGAAAATAAAGTCAACAATTGGACTTTTACCTGGTGTCTGGAGTCGTGGACAGGGGTTCAAGGGAACGAGAGCGCCCCCTATCGTTCACAGACTGTATACATAATGCCTGCATTTATGATGAAAAAGCCACAAGATTATCTTACTTTTTGAAGGCCCTGACAAAACATGTAATGAATAAACTAGATTAATCATTTGTGATCAGGCATATTGTAACATGGCATCAGACCCCCAGATCATTAAGGTAAAACAGTGTTCATATGTCACCAAGTTTGTCAAATATTCTTTTAACACTACATGTGTACAGTTTTATACATTGATATATTTTATCATAGTTCTACATGCCATTCCCCATATTCCGATTAGGCAGATACAGCAGTGTCAACGTCAATGTATCCAGAGTTTTTTTGTTGCCCTTGCACCCAATGCTGTTAGGATAAGTTAGTGCAACTGTGAAACATAAAATGTTGCTTCAGAAAATTAATGGATGGATGAAGCTGAGTTTGTGTTCTTCCTCCTCCCAGTATTAATTTTGTTTTCTAGAATTTAATGGATGTCAATATTATCACAATATATTCACCATATTAGATGCATATAGTTTTACATATTGATAAAATGATGTAATGTGGATCACATTACTCACCATGGTGGATGGACATGCAGTATGTAAGATCTCTAGGGCCACATTTTTTCTATCACCTTTTTCTTAATATATTATATATAATATATTATACTGTATATATCTGAAAGCACATCATGAAGTCTATATTTTATTCACCTTTTTTCAGAGATTATACTGATGCCTTCCATAATATCTCTTTCTCTCTCTCTCTCTAAAAATTGTAGTCCAATGAAGAAATTCTTTATACTGAGAATGCCTTGGATGAAGATGAGGTAAATATAAAATAGCTGCTTTCTGTGGGGACTTAAAAAGTTTTTGGTAGACCAGCTTGCTTCCAATAGAACAACAACAACAACATTTATTTATATAGCACATTTTCATACAAAAAATGTAGCTCAAAGTGTTTTACAAAATTAAGAATAGAAAAATAGAAGACACAATAAAAAATAAAAATAAGTCAATATTAATTAACATAGAATAAGTAAGGTCCGATGGCCAGGGTGGACAGAAAAAACAAAAAAAAAACTCCAGACGGCTGGAGAAAAAAAATAAAATCTGCAGGGATTCCAGACCAAGAGACCACCCAGTCCCCTCTGGGCAATAGAGACTCATTAGAGCACAGTTTTCAAGAATGGCTTTTTTTCTGTGCTGCAAAATGACAGAGGTTAAAGAAGAGCAGATAAAGATTTCAAAAGAATTTGGTAGTGTTGATGAACAAAACAGAAAGATCCAAACACTGGAACATCAATTTGCTGATCTTATTGCCTAAATATTGGACCTAAAGGATAGAAACCAAATAATACGCATTGAAAACAATTGACAACCCAAAGGAAGTTCTGAAAAAAAATTAAGCCTAACTACATTTGTAACTTTGAAGGATACCATAGAATGTGTATCCCTAACAGTAGGTCTACTCATTTGATGCCACTGATAATGAAGTTTATTGATTATACTGACTAACAGGCTGTCCAGAAAAACCCTCACTTTGTCTTTTAAGGGCAAATACTTATCTGCTCCCTAACCTTCGTGGCAATGGCATATGAGGTGAAAAGGACTTGTGAAGTGGGCTTGCAGCATGTTTTTCATACCTGTCATGCCTCAAGTTAACTCATGCTTGGGGAAACAAGATTTATGATGAGCCAAAGCAGTCCTTCGAGGGTATCAACAACTGTGTATACTCTTTCACCTGTCCTGTCATACCATTATTGGTAACTGTGCTGTGATGTCACTAAAAATCACTACTGGCATTGCTGTGCAAACAAAAGTTAATGACACTCTGTATTTCTTTCTTTCAGGGTGTTGCAACTGGTCCCTGTGCTTTAACACTAGAATTACCAAAGCCTATGAAAAAACTCGTAAATCCTGCCTACATTAATTCCCTTCACACCTCTCCGTCAGCGTCTGTTGTCTTCTAAATGTGTTGATAAGCACAAGCAGCCTGCTATGCCAACCAAACCGCCGCAGAAAGGGCAAAATGTTCTCCCAGTTCAAGCCTTGATTATCTAGGAGTGAGCTACATAGAATTGTATAGAGTAAATAATTTCACGTGTGTTCCGTGTCTACAACAATCTATGTAAACACATTCAAATTAAAAACAATTATAAGCCTCTGTTCACTAATTTGATTAAGAAATACCCCCAAGGACTTATCTGTATCATAATAAAATTTAGAACCGTGTTGTTATATGCGTTTATTCTGTCTATGTGAATCTTATAAAATTTAAAGCATTTCTGTTGTTTTCAAGCCGTGGTAAAGCTTTTTGTAACACATGCTAAAACATTTAAGAGCATATGAATGGCTCCTCTGGCGCCAGATCTGCAGCCACTAAACATAAACAACTGTTAAAACAGGCACTGTAGATTTAGCGTTAATTTTTCAGACATCGTTCAAAACAAAGCAAATTATAATCATACGATTAAACTCATAAGAAATAAAGAGTAGCGTTATCATTCATTAATGTCCCAAGGAAGTATGCACATCGTTCTAAAATGTGTTCTTGTTTGTAAATGTGTATCTTTTTAAAATTAACACTAGAATTACCAGAGCGAACGAATCCCTTTGCACTTCTCCGTCAGTGTCTTTTGTTTTCTATATGTGTCATAAGCCCAAGCAGCAAGCAGCCTGCTATAACAATCCCCCACCCCACCATAACCCCCACCCCCCCACCACAGAATGGGCAAGAAGTTCTCCCAGTTCCTGCCTTGATTGATTATCTGGGAGTGAGCTACCCAGAATTGTAAGGGGAAATAATTTGATGTGTGTTTTGTGTCTACAACAATCTATGTAACACATCGTTAAAACAGAAACGTTTTCATGTTTTAGTAATAAATGACAAAATGTAGACATTAACTGTATAATGTGTGAAGGCTGAAGTCCAAATATCAAATAAACACTTTCATAAAAGGTGCAAGGATAATATAACATCTTCCGAGGTGCACTGGTAAGAACTGCTAACTTATAATCCAGAGGTCACGAGTTTGAAAACAGCTCCCCTACAAATTTACCATTTTGAGTAGTGAGCTGCTCTTATTGTTCATATTACACAATAAAAACATACATTTGATTTGTGTCTGTAACAGTCGGTGTAAATTTATAGTACTTGTAAAAGTTTGCGTTTTTTTTTTTTTTCTTTTATTCTCTCAGTCACAATCATGATACAACACCCACCCCCCACCCCAGATCTGATGCTGTTAGTTTTTATCTGAAACTGGTAATGATTTGCTTAATGCTGATTGACACATTTACAAGACAAAAGATGCTGACAGAGAGGTGCGAAGGGATTTAAAGTGGGCTGGGTTTATGAGTTTTTTCGTAGGCTTTGGTAATTCTAATGTTAATGTCAATTTCTCAACCTTCTAGATTTAAGTGTTATGAAGGTTTTGCATCCCGTCTGTGCCCCATTTATTCCTGGTTGTTGATTTGCTGCTGTATGTATTTATTATGTTGTACTGTTTTCACCCAGCTTCTATTTTGGAATTAATTTTCCTTAATGCTATTTACTATACATTCGCTTTTGGCATACCAGAATCTGTGGTGGGGGAATGTGCCTAACTTGTACAAGGTTACTGTATATAATGTGTTATGTCTGTTTGGGACATTCTAGCAGGAGGCAGTGTGGTGCGGTGGTGAGTGGGTTTGTTATAGTCTGTTAACTAGTTTGGTGTTTCATGTGCTTTGTAGATAGGCAGCCTGTAATTGTCAATGAATGCACTTCTGATTGGGGACAGGGAAATAGGGCAGCACTGTTAGATTGCGCATTCAGATACTCCTGTTATAACTATTTTTAAAATTTCTTTTATTTTCTGCCTTCACATTCACTTTTCTATCCTTTAATACCTAATCTACTGTTGTGTCCTGGAATGTTCATGGTCTTGGCTTAAATATTAAGAGGTTGTGCCACCTATTGAAAATTCAGTGTTTCTACTTTACACAATGATGAATTATACAGGAAGCTTTCCAGCAAAATGGATTCATTTTTTGTCATTAACACTGACTGTGTGGATGATCCTGTTCTCATTTGGATAGCTGACAAGGTAGCATTATGTTATTTCGTAATAGGTTCACAAGTACTGCTAAATGAACCCCACAGCACCATGCCCTAAACAACAAAAGTTGTAGACAGAACAAATACCATAAACAAAATACAGAAAATGGCCAAAATCTCTTAATAAGTAAATAAAATAGAGATGGTTGTGCTCATTGAGTTCCAGTCTTGGGGCACACATTGACCATGCCACAAAGCCAGCTCCGGGCGAAAGCATCATTTTACTTTGCACTTTTTTCTTCAATTAAGAAGAAAGTAACACCCTGTACATATTAAATCTTTATTTATTATTTTTTCATAAGGGTCTCCTTCTGTTTTGCATCAAAAGCTCAATGTAATTTTTTTATCTGTGAAAACATTGATTTTTGTAGTATGTGAAATTGTTTCTGTAATGGGGCTGTGTAATCAATTTTTTGTAGAATACAAAAGACGAGTGTCTCTTCCTGATCTAAAATTATACCATTGGGCATTTGTGTCTGCCCAGTTTGGGGTTGGATTGTCCCACCTGTTAACACTCCATCCTGGGTTCCTGATCAAAGTAATTTGGTCTTCCTCTATTTGCACCCTGTCCTGTCCTTTCTGAAATTTAGACTGTATTTCCCTAACCTTGGTCCTTTTATGTCCTCTTCCATCCGGATATGGCATGGGTTGAAAGATACTTGGCCTCCTGTCCAGTCTTTGACACACCTAGACCCTAATCTGTAATAATGAGGTACTTCAAACTTGAGGGCGCTCCATCTTTTTCCCCTCCATGGGCTTGTCAATGTATTTTTTTTTTGATGACTCAGTGCTCAGTTAGATGGTTAAATGGCTGCATTCTATGTTCTGAATTCTATTTTTGCCTTTTTTCTTTTACCTCCACCTAAGATCTTTAATATATGTGATGTTCCATTATCTGCCCCTCTTCCCTCACTTCCTCTTTTTTATATCTCTTGTTCCCTGTCTTCCCATTTAAAACTTGTCACCAGTCCTCTCCGTCCTGCTTTGTGTAAAGTTGCTTACAGATCTTTGCCACTATATCATACGTGAAAGAGTGGCCTCTCTTCAACTCTCCCCTGTCCTGAAATATGATTTTTAAAAATATTTTTCTGTCCTTAAAAAAACCTAATCATCATCATAATGGTCATAAGTTTATACATCTCCTTTATCTTACACCCCAAAAGTGTTATGCTATGGATATTACCATTGACCCTACTGCCATATTTCCTCTTTTTAAATGCTTCTGGTATTTTCATCTACCATTACAGATGACTTGCATGCACACCCTGATGCCCTGCTCACAAAAGGGCTTTTACATAAGTGAGAAGAAAGTTTTCACCTACAGTGAAACCCCACAGCACCCACAACAATCACACACTCTAGTTGAGCCAATATAAAGTGTGGGATTTTTTTCTACTTTAATCCCATACCTGATTTATTATTTATATAGAGTATGTGATGTTCATAATATATGAGTATAAGTGTGTGCCTATTGGGGTAAGTGAGAGGGTCCTTTTGAGGAGGATCTTAATCCAGCCTTGGGTACTTTTCTCCGTTTTTGTTGGCACCGCCCACCTGTATCTTCCTATTGGTTCTCTATCCTTTCCATAACTATTCTTATGTCACCCCATATCTTTAAACTTCCGGACTTCTCTGCTATCTGTCTCATCTCAACACAGTGGAGTCTGTTCTAACTTGGCACAACTGTAGCCAAGTTGGCTCTGGCCTCTAACCAAAAATTCGCAGATTCTTTCTTATCAAAACCTCTGGAAGTCTTCTTTTTTGCTAAATGGTTCCCCTCCAAATTTCTTTTGTGCATATTAATGGGTAATCCAATTCCAATGTCCGTAAGTGGGTTTCCGCTGTTATGATGGGTGGACAGGGATTACTGATTTTTTTTTTCTTTCGTACAATCAAGCTTCTCCAGCATTCTTTTTTCCTGGCCTAGGGGTGCATCTGCTGCCTACCCTCATAGACCTTCTGATTCCTTATTTATTTTTCTATTTCATTTTCTTTTTATATATGCCATTCCTCGCAGAACTTGGGCTTAGGAGGAGAGCTGCAGGGAACTTTGTTTTATCTTTTACCTTTAAAACAGTTGTAATTATTTTTGTGCATTTTATTGGGTTTAATAAATATTTGATCATAAAAAATGCAGTATAGTGCAAGTCAAATTCCAAAAATCGACATCTGCCAAGGTGTAACTTCTGTTAGTCCAGTGTAGTGGGGTGTGTGCACTGCAGATGAACAGCTTTTGGATGCATCAATAACACAACATTTTTTCTATTAGGACTGGCACATCTACTTTTAAACAACATTTGATGTCCATTAAAATTGAATCCTGTTGGGCTAAAATTTGTCTACAACCTGTCTGTCTCCGACAAGCCATTTACCACATGTAGTTGCACAGAACCTTTTTGACTGTGCAATTTCCTTACTGCTTAATTCCCCAGAGCATGGTAGAATAAGTTAAATTCTTTCTTGAACATCTGTTTCAGTTTATTTTGGCAAACTGCATCCTGGACATTCCACCATTGTTATTTCTTTGTTCAGCGCTTTATAAACACCGTCTGCCAGGCAGAAGTCTACAGTGGCATCTGAGCAACTGTACTTTAATACCCTGAAAAATAGTAAGTCTTGGTTGAAGGAACAAATAGCTATGAGTCTTGTCATTTTAACCAAAACAGAAAAAACATGCCTGGTCCAATAAATGGATTTGCAGTGTAAACCCAGACAAAATGTTAAAATAATAACTTCAAATTATTTTTCCAATTTATAGCTGAGGAATCATTATTTTTCAAGGAGCTATTCAAACATGAACTGCAAATTTGATACCATCTTGAGAAAATTAGCTCTATCAGGCTAAGTGTTATTTTTAATTGAAATTATTCTTAACAGTAATGGATAACAGTCTTGTTTAAATTCTAATTGAGAATGATGTACTTTACACCTTGTAGCAGGAGGCCCATTTGTCCTTCAGCAGACGCACTTAATATATTTGCACACACAGAGTATGTTAATAATGGACAGACATGGCTTACTTGCCTAATTGCCATAGGATCATGGAAGGGGCACCACTAGCTTGCATGACTAGCAGAAATTTTAATTTATGTTTACTGCGTTGAGTTCAGTTATTCTTTTTAAACAGAAAACAAATTTCAATTATACTTTGTTTACTGATTTCTCTGATTAGAGTATACATGGATAAAGTGATTTACACATGATCACATAGTGGTGGAGTTCAAAGTAAAAAACATATGTTTTTTTGTCTAAACAAACACACCCACGGTTTACGTAAAGATTTTTCATGGCACATGGTGAACACCCCAGATATGCAAATTGATGCACATATGTAGAGCACAACTTTGTTGGTGATCAATAGAAAGAATTAAGGCAATAATTGTAGCTGCAATGCTTCTTAAAAGGTAGGTGAAATATGCAGACTGAGATGGTGCCATTAGTGCTAACTATGCAATGAGAGAGAAAAATAGTATAGAATGTAAATTACAGTAATAGTGGTACCACAGCTAATCACTCAACAGATGATTTTACAATATAATTCAACTGACTGTACTGTACTATAATACATCATCAAGCATATTTACTTATATAAACATTTATTATGTACACAAATATAGAGTAAAATGAACAGAAAATTTAATGACATGTACAACTCAAGTAATATTTATTTAATTTGAACTAAACACATTGAGTCAAATGATGTAAATAAGCTGCATAGATAGACAGACAGATTGGTACAGGGTGGCTTAATGCTTCAGTCCATGTCGACCTTTACAGATCTAGGTATGTGTGTTTGTGTGTGTGTTCACTTCTTTCTCTTCATTCTCCATGATGTGCTTTGGTAGGGCAGATAAGCTGTCAGCTATCTTAACTTATAAAATTCTTTGAGTGTGTCAGTGTATGTGTGTACATCTTGTCACACATACAGTTGTGTTTGAAAGTTTGTGAACAGGGATCTATCAAAGTCTGCTCTTCACAACACATGTTTGTGGAAGTGTATCATGGCACGAACAAAGGAGATTTCTGAGTACCTCAGAAAAAGAGTTGTTGATGCTCATCAGGCTGGAAAAGTTACAAAACCATCTATAAAGAGTTTGGACTCCACCAATCCACAGTCAGACATTGTGTAGAAATGGAGGAAATTCAAGACCATTGTTACCCTCCCCAGGAGAGGTCGTCCAACAAAGATCACTCCAAGGGCAAGGCGTGTAATAGTCGGCGAGGTCACAAAGGACCCCAGGGTAACTTCTAAGCAACTGAAGGCCTCTCTCACATTGGCTAAAGTTCATGTTTATGAGTCCACCATCAGGAGAACACTGAACAACGATGGTGTGCATGGCAGGGTTGCAAGGAGAAAGCCACTGCTCTCCAAAAAAACATTGCTGCTCGTCTGCAGTTTGCTAAAAATCACGTGGACAAACCAGAAGGCTATTGGAAGAATGTTTTGTGACGGATGAGACCAAAATAGAACTTTTTGGTTTAAATGAAAAGCGTTATGTTTGGAGAAAGGAAAACACTGCGTTCCAGCATAAGAACCTTATCCCATCTGTGAAACATGGTGGTGGTAGTATCATGGTTTAGGCCTGTTTTGCTGCACCTGGGCCAGGACGGCTTGCCTCCATTGATGGAACAATGAATTCTGAATTATATCAGAGAATTCTAAAGGAAAATGTCAGGACATCTGTCCATGAACTGAATCTCAAGAGAAGGTGGGTCATGCAGCAAGACAATGACCCTAAGCACACAAATCGTTCTACCAAAGAATGGTTAAAGAAGAATAAAGTTAATGTTTTGGAATGGCCAAGTCAAAGTCCTGACCTTAATCCAATCGAAATGCTGTGGAAGGACCTGAAGCGAGCAGTTAATGTGAGGAAACCCACCAACATCCCAGAGTTGAAGCTGTTCTGTATGGAGGAATGGGCTAAAATTCCTCTAAGCCGGTGTGCAGAAATGATCAAAAGTTACCAGAAACGTTTAGTTGCAGTTATTGCTGCAAAGGGGGGTCACACCAGATACTGAAAGCAAAGGTTCACATACTTTTGCCACTCACAAATATGTAATATTCGATCATTTTCCTTAATAAATAAATGACCAAGTATAATATTTTTGTCTCATTTGTTTAACTGGTTTCTCTTTATCAACTTTTAGGACTTGAGTGAAAATCTGATGATGTTTTAGGTCATATTTATGCAGAAATATAGAAAATTCTAAAGGGTTCACAAACTTTCAAGCACAACTGTACGTGAGTAGGGAGATCTTTAAAGGCTTGTATGTTGTCTGCAATACCCCTCTGCAAGTCATAGGTTGGCACTGTTGTTCATATCTTTCCCTCTTTTACCCTCAGAACAGAAGATCAAAGGCTCGTAGAATAGTGACCTCAGTTTCATTTATGTCAGCAATCCTCCTTCTTCCTCCCAGAACCATATATAAGAGCAACACCACAGGAAGGGGTCAGTCATTTTTGGAAGTCAGGACTGAGGAGGTTGTTTCAATACATCACCAGCTGAACATCTTTTTGTATTTTCTGCGGCCAGCATCCACTAATTATATGGGGTTCACCATTCAGTGTCCCAAATCTTTATCTGTATTTTTCTTTTAATATTGCAATGCATATTTAAATAAACTATGCTTTCTATGCAAACATTTTGCAAATCAATAGGCCTGATCCCATGACTAAAATAGAGGAGACTCCCAAAATTCCTGTTAAATTAGAGAAATTATATGGCAGTTATTCGTTAGACATAAATCAAGCTGTTTTTGAAGGATATGTAGATAAGAACTGGGCCAAGAGCCTGTACAAGGGAAACATGATACAGCTTGATAGAAGAAGATGGGTAAATTTGTTTTGGAAGTTAACATTGTACATAGATCTCTGTGTCCACGGTTGATATTACGGAAACCACTTGTTATGAAATATCCAGCCTTTGCTGGGATGTAGTCATCTAGGAATTCTATAATGTACAAAAAATGCACAATTATCAGACAAAAAGTGTAATTTTAAGAAGTGAAAATCACTTTTGATTTTCCACAGACACACACATATAATGTATAGACAAAATGCTAAAATCAACTTTTCTTGACATTTTGAGAATCACACAACTAGAATCTGAATTTAATTTGGTAGTGAATTCTGCGGTGGGCTGGCGCCCTGCCCGGGGTTTGTTTCCTGCCTTGCACCCTGTGTTGGTTGGGATTGGCTCCAGCAGACCCCCATGACCCTGTAGTTAGGATATGGCGGGTTGGATATTGGATGGATAGTGAATTTTTGACTCTCTAAACTTCCATTTATATTGAAGTAAAAAAAGTCATGGAAATATGAACTTCATAATTGCAGTTTTGCTATTTTTAAATGGATTAATCTATGTGAAGTTGGCATGTTGAGTCTGAGTTGGTTTTCATCTGTTGATTTCCTTTCACCTACTAATTATATGAGTCTTAGGTTCATACGACTCAGTGACTCAGTGTGATTCTTCAGTGTGAACATTTACATGAGTTTGCCATTCGCTGTAATAATTTTTCCTGCAGGGTCATTTTCTGCCAAGCTAACAAAAAAGTTGTGAATGATCCAGCAGTGGATAAGATGGCTTCTTTGTTGTAGACAGTAGTACAGATCTCAAACCGATATTATTTCTAAAGGCTTTGTTGAAGTGAATTGGCTGTTGTCGTAATTGTTCTAATGTTCTGATACTGTAACGGATGAATGGACTAAATAGTTTTTTCAGCTGGTAAATCAATCTACTCATATTTTCCTAAAATATTGTATTAAAGAAGAATGGCCGCTGTGGAAATTGCTAAATCTTTATTCAGTTATAGTTTTTTATCATTGTAGGTAGAATGATCACCATGCAAAAATATTGTGAAGTGTGAAACCTTTTTGTTTGTGCATGCAGTGTTTGGCTTTGTTTAGACCACAGAGTTTCAACCTAATGTGTGTTATTCACAACAGTTTATATTTTAGAATTTTGTGCCAAAAGTGAACAGTGACGAGAGATGGACAGCCATCACCAGCCACCTGCAGAAGCTGAATCAGTGAAAGTAACTCAGGATGCCAGATGATATTGAATCATGGTCATAAGGTAAAAATCCAACAACTGGATCAGTCAATAACAAAAACCCAAGCAGAAGAAGAAAACATAAAGAAAATTAGTTTATATTGTCATTTTTATAAAAATGAAAAAAAAAAACACTCAGCTGGGTTCACATACAATAAAAAGTAGGTCTAAAGAAGCAATGATAACTAACAGTAACAATATTACTTACCTTCCTGATACCTCCTTCCTCCCACAAAATTTACCCCATAAAAAAAAGTGCCCGAGATAATCCTATATGGGAAACACAACCCAGATGTCAGGCCCTGTCGGATAAAATTTTCATAGACAAATAGAGAGAGATGGACAGCCATCACCAGCCACCTGGCCCTGCAAAAGCTGTACCAGACTACGTCATTCTGCAATGAACCAGATGACCTACTAGATCACAGCCGCTGAGTGTTTGAGAAGAGTAAGGTTGAAAAATGAAGCTTGCCAAGATGTAAAAGAGAGAGAGAGAGAGAGAAATAAAGAGACATCTGATATACAGTGAGAGGCTAGGGATGGCTTTGCAGCTCGTGTGTCTAGACAAAACAGCCAATGCTGGATGAAAGATAGGGAGAGACGCATGAGGTCCAGTAAATGAAAAATCTGGGGTAGGAATGGGATGTTAACAGAGAAAGACAGCAGAGAAAAAATAGTAATAGAACTCCTAAAAACTAAGGCGGGGAAGGGGGTCCGACACCTTAGCACATGCAAAATTACCTGAGATGCTTACATGGCAGAAAAGACAACAGGTATCAACAAACAGACACATGCCAAAATACTTTCAGGCATCATAAATGACTTTCCTACGACTATTCAACTATTGGAATTATTATTAGTCTATTCTTTATCATTAGTTTATTTTAACATTATGGCAGTGACGACAGCAAAACAACATTTTGTATTGAGGTTTTGCATTTTTGCTGTCATTTTGAGAAAATTTTGTATAACTGTAGCCATGTTGGTTGTGTGTTTGGCTGAGAACAAAAAAGCAGAAGAGAAAGTGAGGTAACCAAACCAGGAGATGAGCAAGAGCACCATTCAAAGATAAAAAAGAAGGCAAGGATTGAGCTGGGAAGGTCAAAAAAGTTCCAAATGACCAGAACTCAAAATGCAAATCAAAACAACAGCTAAAATACACACAAATTTAAACCACAAAAGTTTCCTGTTCATTCAGAATATCTGGTAATTCGGGTTTACAGCTTACAAGAAAAAGTTCAGAATAGAACTGCTGCAGTTATTAATTTGTAAAATATTGACGGTGTGAGATCCTAAATAATTTTAATAAAATCAATTGCAAATTCAATACCTGTATTATGCTAGGCTTTGCACTGGACACATAGTAAAACATGCAAGTACAATGTTTAATTCAGACCTGACCATGGAAATGCTAAGAATTTGGAAAAAATTCATTCAATCTGAAACCAACATCAAATACAAATTCTACTCGTCCCACACAAAAAAATAGCAGAATCTAAAACAAATACAGAAGTCATCTTCAGAATGAGGTAAAACAAGCTTCAACCTGTTGCATGTTTTATTATTTTTATTTCTTATAAAACCACCTTTTAATTGAAATGATCAGCTTGAATGAGAATTCTATCATTTACACACCAGACACAAAAATAAATGAAATGATGTGTACTATAGAAGTACAGTGACAGTGTGTCAGAAAACAGTGCAGAGTCAGCACCAGTACTTTAGACTATGAAGAGCCATATATGATTGGGGTGATTTTATGTTAAAATGAATTGGATAGAATAGAACCACAGTACTTGTATGCAAGCTGGTTGTTGTGACTCATCATTTACAGTAAGTCACATTGCATTATGTTCTCAATATCAACCTGTAGTAGGATTTCTCATACTTTGTAAAAGTATCTATCTTTTTGCTTAGGGTTAACATTAGTGACCATCATGACATGAACAACTATGTTAGAAGGTCAAAAAGATTGCCTATTATAAAACAAAAACAAAAAAAAATCAATCATGGACCATGTAAATTCATTAAAAACATGGTCAGTAACCTAAAACTCCGCATGCCCTAAAATCACAAGAAATGAGTAAGAGCAAAGATAAAGATCAGACAACTACAGAACGTCTGGCCCTCAGGCCACCCTCATGAAGTCTGTTTCTGATTGTTTGGTCAGAGACATTCCCACCAGTGGCCTGCTGGAGGTAATTTTGTAGGGCTCTGGCAGTGCTCATCCTGTCCCTCCTTGCCCAAAGGAACAGATAACAGTCCTGCTGATGGGTTAAGCACATCTTACTGCCCTGTCCAACTGTCCTAGAGTAGCAAGCTGTCTCCTGAAATCTCCTCCATGCCCTTGAGACTGTGCTGGGATACACACCAAACCTTCTGGCAATGGCACATATTGATGTGCCATTCTGGAGAAGTTGGACTACCTGTGCAACCTCGGTAGGGTCCAGGTATCGCCTCATGCTACCGGTAGTGACACTGTCTATAGCCAAATAAAAAAACAGTCAGAAAAGATGAGGCAGGAAAACTGTCAGTGGCCTCCACCTGTTAAACCTTTCCGGTTTGAAGGTTGTCTCATTGTTGCCCCTCTAGTGCACCTGTTGTTAATTTCATTAACACCAAAGCAGCTGAAACTAAATAACAACCCCCTCTGCTACTTAACTGACCTGGGGCCTCATGCATAATGCCATGCGTAGAATTCGCACTATAACATGACGTGAGCACAAAAGCGGAAATGTACTTACGTATAAAAAAATCCAGATGCATAAATCTGTGCATTCGCCAGCTTCCACGTTCTTCCGCTACATAAATCCTGGTCAGCGTGGAAATTAACGCACATGCACGCACCTGCTGCCCCACCCCAACTCCTCCCAGAATTTCGCCTCTTTGAATATGCAAATCAATATAAATAGCCCTTAAGCTCAATGTTCTGTGAAAAGGCAATGGCAAAAATACGAGGAAAAATAGAAGAAATTCAGCAAATACCAAGTAGAGGCAAAGAAAAAGGTACTATTTGTTGGTTTAAACAGTGGTATAAACAACAAGAGGAAGTTGATCGAGTGGCATAGCGTGTCGGAGAAACTCGAAAGCTAAAGTTCACAAAGTCGCACAGTGCCCGAAATAAAAAAGAAGTTCTCACATATCAAAGTCCCCGTGAAAAGGTGAGTCGTAGCCCACCATCTGAGTGTCATATTAAGCTTATTAGGGTACAGAGAAAAAAAAAGGCACACAGTGTGAAAAAAGCACAAAATGTCAACTTTAATCTTGAAATTTCCACTTTAATCACGTAGTTTAATTTGTCATTAAAGTAGAACATTATAAACTTCATCTTAAAATCATTTAATTTACTAGTTTCTCAAATCCCATTGTAACTAAATTAGCATGGTAAATGCTTTGTTTTGTATTTGATCTTCTATGTGCTCTATGTGCGTGATTCACTAAGTGCTTCCGGGCTTTCTCTTCCTCCAACAGGACACAGAATCCATTACATTCGTAAAATTACAGCTCTCTGAATAATTAAAATACTGAGATGTGTATGTGATATCATTTTCATGATGATAGGAGTTAAAGCATGTTATTAAACATGGGAACATGGTGGTGCAGTGATTGTTCATGTTTTACGCAAGATGCTTGCTGCGCCATGCGCAACCTTCGATGAAATGCTTTATTACAGAAGTACTGTCTTTTTCAAACGTACTAACCCCCAATTCCTGTCCTTACTTTTCTTTCTCCAAATACCCAATAGCCACACAATCAGCTCTGTAATAGACGTTAAGCCATCTGTAAGCTTAGAACGCCCATTCTTCAAAACTTTTAAGAAACACTGAAATATCTTTATAATGTTTAATTATTCTATCCATCTATCCTTCCAGTGTCGTGCCAGCCACAGCAAGAATACAGCGCGAGGCAGGAACAAACCGTGAACGAAGCTCAAGCTCCTCACTAGCGCTGCAGCACCGTGTAGTTAAAGTTAAAGTTTTATCTGTATAATATAATAAATATATTTTGCTGCATTTCATCTTTAAAATGATATCGTCATCATATGTAAATACGCGCTTTATAAAGTGGCTCAGGTTGTGCAATATTAAAACTATCATAAGTACAGTTACCTCACTGTAAACTTGCAAGTACAAACAGTTCTAAAAGGAACACTTGATGGACTGATTGAGTGCGTGTATAGTTCTTGGAATGAAACTGTTTGTGAACCGCGAGGTCCGAATAGGAAAGGCTCTGAAGCGTTGGTCGGAAGAGACCAGTTCAAATAGCGAATGGCTGAGGCAGCGTGTGCATGATGCTGTATACCGATAATTCTCTTTCTGATCAGCTGCTATACAGCTGTGATTCACACTCAGATACAGTGATATAAATATTCCAAGTGGTGCAGTGAAAGTAAAATGGAAAAAGATGATCCGATGTGGCAACCCCTAATGGGAGCAGCTGAAAGAAGAAGAAGAAGGTGCAGTGAGAGTAACAACGCTAAAGCAGCTATTGTATTTAGAATAGTTTCACCATTCTGTGGACCATTATATTGTTACAGGTTGAATACAATCAGATGCATTAAACTAATAAACAATATGCAGTTAATTTCAGTGTATTTATAAAGCCGCATCAGGGATGTGGATCTGAAAAAGAAAGGGAAACCACACAGGAACAGTAGCTCTGCTTTCACGCTGGGTGCCGCCAGTCTGCAAAACCAAGTGCAGAACTTGCATACGACAGGGTATGAGCTACCGTGGAAATGTGCGTGGCTTTACGCCAAGTTTAGGTTTTATACATCGCAATTTGAACATGGAAACATTCATACGCAACATTTCTGTGCGTACGCACCGTTTATACATGAAGCCCCAGATCACTTTCCCAGAAGTTTCATTGAGTTGATGCTATACTCTGATTAAAGGAAAGTGTTCCTTTAATTTTTTTAAGCAGTATATATACTTTTTTACACTACGCTCCTGCATAACCAGCCATGTATAAGCCATATGTTCTATATTAGTCATTTTTACAATTAAACTGTACTCCACAGGTCGTACCTGTTAATTTTTTATTACCAAAATTAAATTCTGTAGGCTTACAGTTCACTGACCATAAAAATGCTAATAAATAAAATCCCTTTAAAACATACTTTTTATTAACTAATAAAACATCTACACACAATAGTTATCCATAACACATATTCCATAAAAGAAAATAAAATGCTTGTCATAATTGCAAGCCCCAATTTTAATAAAATGTTCATAATATTTTAAAAAGATTCAAGGTTAAAATGCTTAATAAGTTTATACATAAAATCAACAAATTTGTCTCTTAAGCTAAAAATCATATTGTTTATTAAGCATCAAGAACAAACTCTTCTTTATCCTTCTTTTTTCTAATTTAAAATATGAGCTCACTAGACAAGGAGTGTCTGTTTTAATTAAAGGACAATTCGTAAAAGAGCTTCAATTAATTTTTGCCAAAGATGCTGCTTTCCTTCCTTCCACTCCAAGTGCAGCTGGACAACATATATGTCTGCCATTCCTCTCCATACTCAGGAGGGATCCTCCTGTTTCATTTTCTCAGTTTTTTAACTCACTTTAATTATCTCAATATTCTTGTCTTCACTTTCCTGTTTACAGGAAATTTGTCAGCACATGACATGTGTACTTTCTCAAGTACTTAAAAGAGCACTACTGCTAAGTAGCCATAAGGATTAAAAAAGCAGATTCTGAAATCGGTTAATTTACTAATCACTGCTCGAGTCATTTGGGGTGAAAATTCATCTAATTTACATCAGTGGTTCATCGATTGGAGTGTGTTGTGGTAAGCCACCAGACAGTATAATTGAAGCTAAATGCAGAAAAAGTCTTGAAGGCAATCTGCCTCAGGTTATTAAATCCAACTAACTGTCCAATGAAAAACGTCAATGCCACTAAAGACTAGGTAATTTGCCTCATTTGGGACTCCATGAGCAACCGCCCATTTGACACAAAGTCAAACCAATGGTACGCAAGGATTTTCTGTCTTCATCTCAGGTCACTGCAAGCATATAGCAAGACAGGAAGCACCAAAACTCTAACGACTTGGACCTTGGTCCTTTTGCATAGATATCAGGAATGCTACACACCTCTTTCCACAACCCCCCATGATCTCCCAATCCATCTACTGACTTCATAGGAAGAGTCACTGCCAAGGTAAGTAAACCTCTTGACAAGGTCGAAGCTCTCTCTGCAGACAGACACACTGCTGATGGCTGTGCCCAAGAGGTCATTAAAGGCCTAGATCTTGGTTTTTATCCAGGACACTCGCAAACCCAGACACTCAGACTCCTCGCTCAGTCTCTCGAGCGCCCCGATCAGAGCTGCCATTGACTCCGCGAAGATAACAGCATCATCAGCAAAGTCAAGATCCGTGAATCTTTCTTCACCAACAGATGCCCCACAGCTGCTGGACCCCAGGACCTTGCCCAACACCCAGTCCATACAAACATTGAACAGAATAGGAGCAAAACACACCCCTGACGAACCCCAGAATTAACTGGTAAAAACACAGATGTTCTGCCTCCACTCTGCACAGCACTCACAGTACCAGTGTACAGGCCGGCCATGATATCCAGCAACCTCAAGGAGATCCCACGAACCCTCAGGATGGCCTACAGGGCAACTCGATCAGCTGAGTTGAATGCTTTATGAAAATCGACAAAGGCTGCAAAGAAACTCTGCCAATATTTGCATTTGCGCTCCATGAGAACCCTCAGTGCCAGGATGTGGTCGATGGTAGACTTCTTAGGCGTAAAACCAGACTGTTCCGGTTGCTGGTAGGTGAGTATGTGATCATGGATCCTATTGAGAACGACCCTAGCAAGGACCTTACCTGGCACCGAGAGCAGTGTTATCCCTTTGTAGTTGCTGCAATCCAGGCGATCACCCTTCCCTTTCCAGATAGGGACGACAAGTCCCATTTTCCAGTCAGTTGGAATGATGCCATTCTCCCAAATGGAAGCAAAGATTGCTTGCAATGTCAGGAGGACAACCTTACCACCAGCCTGGAAAAGTTCACCCCAGATACCACAGATCCCTGCAGCCTTTTTCCCCCTCAGTTGGATCACAACCTGTGCAACCTCAGTGAGATTGGGTGGTTCACAGCTAATTGGAGGATCAACCTCAAGAACCGTGGACCCAGAGATGTCCAACATCCTAGCCAGTGGATCAGCTTTGAACAACTGCTCAAAGTAGTCAGCCCAGCAGGTCACAACTGCAGTGCCATCTATAAGGACCGTTCCATCAGCTGCATTGACTGCGACTCTCCGAGGAGCAGATTCAGATGTGTGTAATTGTTTGATTTCTCTGTAAGCAAGACGTGGGCCTCTAGACCACAGATGGTGTAGAATCAATATCTGATTTTTCTTATGTCTTAAGACACCAGAATATTTTGATCATTTGAAATTATGTTTTATGAATGAAGGAATACAGAATTCCAGTTAGTAAAAATTCACCTATAAACTCAGTAAAATAATTGTTCAAGGTTGTAGAGATCATATCCGGAAAGCATTTTATATTTAGGGTGCAGAATGCTAACTTGTGCATTTGCAGCCATTTTTTTTACACACCGCTTGCTCAGTCCACATCTTTAAAGATTTTTATAGTATTGTTCTTCTGTTCACTACAATAAATATGCAATAACTCATTTTTTTCCATTAACTTGATTAAGAATAATATTCTATTAATGCAAAATCAGTATTGCTAGGTGGTTCAGTGTGAAATATATGGGTTGTGATTCTTTACAACAGCCTCGGGAGTGTTCATGGCTTTCTGTTATGCCTGCTGCTCCTATGGCATTTGGCGAAAGTTTACAGTTTGTAAGGGAGAGAAAATTTATTCAGGGCCTATTAAACAAGTAGCCATAAACTAATCAAGCAAAGCTAGTAACTGTTAGTATTAAAAATCATTTTACTGAACTTCCAAATAAAGCAGTATGAGCCAGTAGGTGAGGATTTATACATAAAAAATGTGAATCAACATATGGAAATCCTGCTTAATATTATGTTACAGTCAGGGCTTGTCCTTAAGTTTTCTTGTGCTCTTTTGATATATTTTTTAACTGTTGTTCTTCTTAATTTTATTTTATTTCTGTTTTGTTGGATTTATTTTTTAATTGTTATGTTCGGTGTCTTTAAACATGACTCCATTCCCTATCCTTAGTGAATGGAGCCTCAGTAGGCAAGGACCCCTTGACGTCACTGCAACTGGGGCCTGATTATTTTCAGACGGAGACTGCGTTCTGCTTTTCTTAACTGGAACAACTGTCACAGGCTATCATGCCATATTGTTCCATAGTTTTTTTTTTTTTTTTGTATTTGTCTGTGCAAGCCCTACAAAAGCCCTAAAAATACCATGCCATTGAAGAATATTTGGATGAAATAAAATAAATAAATATGCAAATAAAAGTGTATTATGAAATCAGTGTTTGTTTTTAATTCTTTAAAGTTTCATATGTAAGAGCAGTGTAAACATGTTTGTAAAACCATATCCTCAGTCCCCACTCCCCAATAACTCCCAACCACTACCACCACCCCTTTCCATCTTTCAAAGAGAAAGTGTTTGCTTTAGACAAGTGTACTCTAGCTATACTGTATGTATACTGTAGACTCTAACTTCATTCTTCTTTTAGTGGTATTTAGATAAAAATCTAACAAGGATGTAATATTTTACTGATTAGGTGAAACATAAGAAATGTCAAAAATCTGCTCAAAATGATATAAACTAGGAACCAAACTGGTGTTGGGGTCCCAGTCCATTACAAGACTCACTCTTATACAAAACCAGTCTCACTCATAGTGGGCCAGTTTAAAGTCATCCGTTAACCTAATATTTATGTCTTTGGGATGTGAGGGGAGTTAGCAGGAAAAAAAAAACAAAAAAGCTTACACAGACATTTAGAGAATGTACAAAATCTGCACTAACAGTGTCCAGCAACAGATGTGAACCCAAGACTCTGGAGGCCCATTCTACTCTAGATTTTTTGTATGATGTAAATGTCATGTTTTACTGGTTATATAGCCCAAAGGTGCCTTGAATATTGCTTTAATTGTGCATATAGCCATAGTTGGTTTTTATTTTTTATTCTTAGTAGAATGAATGGGGTCATAACTCAGGCACAATCTCTGTCCTTTTATTTATTTAAAATAAAACTCATCTCTTTTACTCTTTCAGATTTCTAATTAGGTATTCACCCTAGTGAGAAGCCTTAAGTATTTCCAAAGAGTTACAAATTTCATTACAATTTGCATTCATTTTAAAGCCTGTGCATACCTAGTTTCTTTTCTCTAGGACAAAGTTTTTCTAATGCCAGCATGATCATGTCTGATGGAATGGTGTAGCTGACACAGAAGCGTTAGTGTTGATATTAGCTGGCCCTAATCATCCTGCTAATTGGACAGCCATTTGAGCCACAGTGTGAGAAGAGATCGTCTTTCACTTTAACTACTCACCCAGATGAGGGTTGACTCAAAAGTAATACTTTATATCAACACAGCAAAATGGTTGTAAAAATAATACCACATGTTCTGGTGCCTGGCTGGTAATAAGTGTCTTCCTTAATTTTGCAGGCTGTAATTGGCAGTTCAGCTAGTTCATTTATATATATATATAT
>JANRMT010062848.1:15775065-15855859 GCA_026402145.1 Polypterus bichir lapradei | reverse complement strand
TCTATCTATCTATCTATCTATCTATCTATCTATCTATCTATCTATCTATCTATCTATCTATCTATCTAATCTAATTGTATTAAGAAAACAATTTCAGTAGTTTGCTCAAGAAGTAAAGTATGTGTAATAGTTATAGAGAGGCAGAGCTGGATTCTGGCAAAGCATCAAAAGCATTACGAACAAGTTTTATGTATACCGAAGATATAACATTCAATGCCTACCGTGCTCTTCAGAATGACTCAAGTAGTGATGAAGAACAATGGGATTATAGGAAGAAGTTTGCAGGGGTTGAGATTCTGTGAAAAGACCTGATGTGTCTTAACTTAAGGTGGTGAACCCATGAAGCAGTTTGATTGTATTAGAGCTTGGCTCCAAAAGGTTAGAAGACAGGTGTCAATGAGGCAGGTAAACATATCATCTATGGCTGACTTGCATCTGGGACTGATCATCCTAATGAGCTGAGTTTCAGCAATCAAATGAAATATGAGGTGGGTGTCTGAATACATAAGTACTGAACAAAACTGGACCAAGTTGAGAAGTTGGCAGGCACCTCAGAAAAAAGGCTAGAGGTAATTGGATTCATCATCATGGACAACCGACTGCATACACCCACAGAAGAAGGAGGACATCCAGGAGCCACATACTGTAGCATAAGATACCCAGTACTCCAGTGTTTAAGACCATAGTGGAGTTAAATGGCACAGGAAGATTCAAAAGGAATTAGGTGGTCATGCACAATGGGAACAAAACCTGTCTCAGATTGCTGTATCTACTAATTATTCTAGTTTTGTGCTGTTGCATTATATCATTCAAAACTAGGTGGAGTAGCAAATACCCTTACATTATCATATATAGTACAGAGGGACCTGTGCAAAATCTGTATTTGTACAGATACATGACAAGTGAAGTTTAATTTAAATAATTGTAGAATCTTAGTGACACATCTGGACTACTATGTATAATTTTTCTCAACATATTAAAAGAATATAATAGAAATGATATACTAAAATTTCAGGACTGCAGAGTACAAGTAATGAAGAAAGACTGCAGGTTACGAGTCTATAGGAGACTGAGAGGTGATACGATAGATCAGAACACCATTAGAAAAGGATAGAATTTGGTGGTTGGTTGCCATTTTAAAACCTGTTTTTCAGCAGCAACACAGAAGCAGAGATGGAAACTGCGTGAAGGTAATGTATATGTTAAATATAGGAAATGAGTTTATGGCTGATTTGCCATTTTTCAGTGAAAATATTCATCTTAATTTTACGTTCAAACAAATAGAGGGTGGTTAGTTGTCAAATTAAAAGATGTGTTTTAGAGTTTTAGACGGGAAGAGTAAGTTGGAAAATGCTTGAAAGTTAATCACAAAAAAGAGTCAAGGGTTGGCTTCTTCAATATGGGGAAAACTTCTGTTAGCTTGAGGGCTTTAGGAACTACAGCAGACTGAATGGACATTTTAATTGATGACCTAATGTCATCTGAGAAATTATACTCAAACAACGAATGTGCTGATAATCTCTTCCTCACAACCCTTTGCCTTTCTGCTTTCCTATTTTTTATTGCTTTTTTATCCATCTTCCCTCTCTCTAATTCTTTTGTTCTCTTTACATTAGTTTAATATGAAAAATAACAAGGCTGCTTCTTAAAATGCGTTTGTATCTCTGGTTTAGTAGAAAGCAACAATGGAATTTTCTATCGCACACTTCCTTATTGAATAATACCTTATATTGCAAATAAGACATGCAGGCACTTGCATATGAGAATTCAGACACTTGTGTTTCCAGACTTGAGGACTTGTGGCATCCTTGGCTTTTCTGGGATATAGTCTGATTCTCTATATAGACTTTGAGCTGCCACAATGAAAGATAATTAAAACTGCTGTCACATAGTCTTGGGCACCTGAACTTAAATTGCAGTCTCATCTTTGTCAATGTGGGTTGGAGCCCCATATTCCATAGATTACTTATTGCATTCAGCACTGCCCATTTAGTTGAACCAAGCTAGGCGACATAAATGTGGAAGTCACAAAGTGAGATAGATGAATAATAAAATGCCTCATATCCTTCATGAGGTGTTAATGGATTGTGCCTTTTGGATTTTTGTCTGTCCCTACATTTGTTTATCTGGGTACTTCGATTTTCTACCACAACCCAAAAATGTTTATTAGAGTAAGGGTAGACTCTACACTGGTTTAGCATAACTAAGTGCTGACACTACCTCACTCCATATGTTACTATCACGTTGTGCATTAACGACTGTGAAAACCAGTAATTGAAGTATACTGCCAAAACAGACAATGTAGGAGGCCACAAAAGCAGAGAAAGACAGATTGGACGATGATGCATAAGTATGTAAAAATGCCAAAGGAAAAGTCAGAATCTTAATCCTAACTTTTATCTTAAAAATAAGTAAGCCAAAAATCAAAGTTGGAAACACAGTCATTTCAGGAAACATATCAAAAATCTTAGACAATGAAGCTCCTTGCTTCCAGCTTTAAGTTATTGTGCCGATAACGTATATCAGCACTGACTTCTGAGAACTGTCACCTAGCATCCCAAGAATGTATTCTAAACAACAAGTGCTAATTACAGCAATGGCCAAAAAAAAAGCAAACATGGCATTGTGGCATTTTCAATACTTAGCAGTAGAAGTTTTGATAACAATACAGCAACAAATACAAACAAGCACATATGCAAAATTATTACGTTTGTGGAAAAATCTTTACATCAAGGGATGGAATTTAAAAAACCAAAGAGAACACCTTGTTTTTTAGTATAGATAATGGCTAACACGGTACAACACCCTAGTACAATAGAAATGCATAAATTGATTTTTAAATATTACACTTTTTTACTTACAAAATAAACTTTATGTAATGTTTTACTACTCACATGTTCCCTCTATAAAGATAGTTATTGCATTCATTTTATAGTGTGCTTATAAAATTATATTTTGATTAACTTAACACATTAGATTAGATTACATTAGATAAACTTTATTATTCCAAATGAAAAATTTAGCAGCAGAAACATAAAAAACAAATATACAGACTAACAGGTCAAATTATGCAATAAATCAATGAAACAATAGATAAATGTCTATTGTGCAGAAATTGCAAAAAGAATTTAAAGTGTATGAACAATATAAGAGCATAGGTTTGGATGTGGGCAGGAAGCATTGAATTGCCTGATAGCAGTGGGTAGAAAAAGCCCCCAGGAGCGCTTCTTAGCACACCGTTGAGGAATGAACCTGTGCTCCAAGAGAGCGCCTCCTGGAGGGAATTTTTCATGATGGCATCCAATTTTGCTATTATCCCCTTTTCCACAATAGCTTCCAAAGTGTCCAGAGTTAGCCCTGTGATGAAGCTGGCTTCCCCGACAAGGTTGTTCAGGCATTGTGTGTCCTTTGAACTAAAGTTGCTTTCCTAGGAGACAACAGAGGAGAACAATACACTGGCTGCTGTGGACTGGTAGAACATTTACAGCAGCTTACTGCATGCATTAAAAGAGCATAGTCTCCTCAAAAAGTACTGTCTTCTCGTTTAGTGCCACTGTTTCTGCCAGACCAGCCCAGTTTGCTGTTTTTGTGAACCCCCAGGTACTTGTAGCTCTGCACCACTTCCACATCCTCCCCCTGAATGGCAGCTGGTCGCAGAGACTATTTTCCATGCTGGGAGTCCATCACCAACTCTTTTGTCTTGGTGATGGTGAGTTGCAGGTGGTTCTTCCTGCACTATAAGTCTTCCATGAGCCTCTAATACCCTGACTAGTCTCCATTATTAATGCAGCTTATGATGGAGGAGTCATCTGAAAACTTCTGTGGATGGCAACCACTAGTATTATACTGAAGCCCATTGTGTAGAAGCTAAACAGGAAGGGAGACAGAACAGGTCCCTGTAGTGTTCCATTATTATGCACCAGCTCTGACAATCAGTCCCTGAGCCACATAAACTACAATCTGTTGGTAAAACTTTGTTTTACAAGCATCCTTTATACAAAGCCCTATTATGTATTTACAAATACATCACATTAATTTAGAGTACGTAGCCCTGCTCATACACTATGTGACTGAACTCTGGAATCATCCTGTTTTCTTGCACTGCCATAGCCTGGGATAGGATTCTGCCTACCTCGGTAAAAAAAGCAAATCTCCAGCTCATCAGCATCTTTAACCACACCTGAAAAACAAGTTGTATCCAACAGGGGCTACATACGCCCAGAGATTGTATTTTTTAGAATTGCAGCTATGCCACAACCAAGAGTAAGATCAGCGGAAATATTCAGACAAGAAAATATGCATTTAACGTGTATTTCCATATTTACAAATAGCTTAAGGAAGCACATGGTTAGTACAATTGTTTTGCAGTTCTTCAGGGGTGTCTGAAAATTGCATGTACCTGTATATCTTCAATGTAGATGGAGACATTTTGCTAGACAGACACATACCTCAAAGCCATAACCTCTGCCATACTGTTTACAGATGGGATGACTTCAGTCTTTCCATTTAGGTAGGCTTAGCTCCATAACATAATGATATTTATGTATAATCTTATGACAGTCCTTGGTATAAGAAAAATAGACGGCCAGATAAGAATATATTCTCTACTGAGCACTGACGATGAATGGAATATACTTTCTTCTTTCAGCACTGCACTTGTAAGTAGAAAGTTTTATTTTCCCAAAACATGAAAAACAGAGATGGATTGTCTGATGAAGAAAAGGACCAAGAAGCCCAAAGAATTAGGAATGTAAGGCATATCTGGTAAACATAGATTTGTAAATGAACAATGTGATCAAAACAGGCAGATCTACCATTAAACCTGTTTAAATAAAGAGGGATTTTGCTATGTCAGTATGAGAATGTTGATCAATCTACTGTATATGATTGTGGCCTCAATTAGCAAGTTTTTATTTATGCATTACACTACAGTGTAAAGATAATTATGTATATAAGCTAAGCACAGGTGTATTAAAAGTAATTTTCCCTGCCATTACAATGATTCTAACTACTCAATACAAGGCTTAATCCCAGGACAGGAAGGCCTTAGAGGAATACTCCACCCAAAAACTATTTTTATAGTATATGTTACCTACCCAATGTGGCTTATAAAAATATAATCTCATGTTTTCATGGAGAATGGAGACAACAATGTTTCTAACAGACACCAATGGTAACACTGAATAACAGCAAAAAGCCCCTTCTCCTTATTCATTGGTCACGAGTCCTGTCTTCAATGCAAAAGTGCAACCTCGTGTGAACAAGCTTCCTGTATGTGGAATGCTTTCATTTTTTTGGAGGTATTTATATAATTTAGCAAAGACAAAATGTGTATTTTACAATGTTAGCATTAGACTGGATGACTTCACATGTGTCTTATGCAACACAGGTAATGTGAGTTTTTTGATACTGTTTGCTGTTCCGCCTGTCACTGTATGAGTTTTTCCTCAGTTACTTCAGTTTCCCTCCCACATCTCTCGAAAATGGAAGTTAGGTTGATTGGCTGGTCAAAAACTGGTCCTATATGAATGATTTTTAGTGTGCTCTATAATCATCAGGGTTGCTTCCTGCTTTTTGCCAGGTGCTGCTGTGGTAGGCTTTGCCATCGCACAACCCTAAATTGAATAAGAGGTTCATAAAATGGATGTGCAAATCTTAAAAGTATACATGTTTTACAAAATTACCAAAACACTTTCATTTGTTATATTAAATGAAATTGGGCTTGCAGAAACTGCATTTCTCATCTTAAGATGATGAGGCAGCCTACTGTACAGCTTAATGAGAGCTCTTTTTTCTTGTTCTGGAGAAGGAGGTAATATCAAAGCAGATAAATAATTTATCTGTATTAATTAGTTGGTGACTTCACAAACTCCATTCCTACAAATGGCAAATCATAATTTCAATAGGCATAAGTGAAGTTTTGTTTTATATTTTGTAAACAGAAGACAACGTTCTCATAGAAACTTTCCATCCAGAATAATGCAGTTGAGATCACTGCTGCTCTAGTCCTTACTATTAAAAAACTGTAGTATTAGACAATTCTTTATATGTTGTGGCGGACGGCCGGGGCCCTCACCTGACTGGGATTATGGAAAGACCAGGGTGAGAGTATTTTCAAGACCGTTTCTTCCCTGGACTGACTTGGTTTCCAGCGGGGCCATGGGTCATGAGCATTTTGCGTTACTACAAAGCTGGTTTGTTTTGGTTATTGGCCACACCATTTTGAGGAAGCCAACTCCCGGTTATTAGATGGCATGGTCCCAGGAAATCATGTCATATGACATCATTAATGCAACACTTTATAAACCATTGCAATGGACCTTTTAGAACCCATAATTGTTTAGAGTAAAATTTGAGCATATGTTGTTCCTGCAATGACTTTCAGTTTCAGAGCTTTTTTCCACTACAAGTTTGCTCAGTGTTCTGTCTTTAGTGCCTGATTCTTGTTTATCCTGGTGTTGACTTTTTCTTCACTTTAGGTTTGAAACATCTCCAGATCCTTCTTGCCAGTAACTTTGAGCAGCAGGGACTGTGGGTGTAAAATAGCAGGTAGGCTTACCCATATTGCAGCCCTCCTGAACTACTACATTTTTTTTCTGGCATTTAAAAGTAAAGTTTTTTTTTTCATGGAACAACAGTAGTGGCAGGATTTTGTATTGGTTTTTGTATCACTTTCTTTATCTTTGACTCTCAAGTCCTTTTGTTCTTGGTAACCTCAGTTTAGTTTTGATTTCATGGTTCTGACCTTTGCTTTGCCTGACCACATCTTTTTTTTTTGTTATCATCTCCCAGTATTTTTCAGAGCTCACAATAATCTCTGGGCACTTCAATGTGTGCATAATACGTAGCTCTTGAACTGTGTCATCTTAACATACTCCTTTAAAACAACCCATGTCATTCTGCATTTCTCCCTTATTCTGATATCACTTCCTCTTGGCACTTGAGCCCTTGGCTGAAGTCAGTTCTTAACTCTAAACTCATTAAGCCAAAGGAGGCATACTTTTAGCAGGGTATCAAGCTACAGTTTCAATAAATGATGAGCCTTCAGCTATCTTAAAATGGCCAAAGCATTCCCTGCTCAGTCCCTTCTGTTCCAGCTGGGTCTTTGTGTTGCTCATTATTAGCTGAACGTCTTCTTCACTCCCTAAATCCCTTAATGTTTCAACTCAATGTCTCTTTCTCTTTTTCTATCAGAAAAGGTGGTGTGTTAACCAGCCTGCAATTTAAGATGTTAATATATAACATCATAGTAGTAGTTGGCATTTTCAACAGCATTTATGTGTAATACATTTAATTTCTCACCATGAACTAAATAAAAAATAAATAATTAAGTACTTTCACTGATATTGTGCATTTTGACAAATTCAGGACCAAATGTCTATGTCGGCATTCAACATTACAGTGATCATCTTAGAGGACCACAAGTTTCTTGGATTGTAATTTGTTTAAGAGAGAAAGACATCTGTTGGGTTGCCTGCTGTCTAGAAATCTGAAGGAATGTTTGTTTTTTCCATATATGACACTTCTCTATCTGTATCATCAAGCGCTTTAAGTAGATCAGCTTCTGTAACAAAGCTTATCATCCCTTTGCTTCTGCAATGTGCATGGTCAGTGTTAGTGTTTGCCTTTTTTTCTCAACTAGGACTTCACTTGGCCTTGTCCCTTTCCCTGTGCCATTCTTTCCTGCATGCACAACCCCTGTTTGTTTGCCCACCTATCTAACATTGTATGTATAAATATGACTCAGTTTACATAAAAGTATTGTTATCCTGGGGTAACTGGAACCTAACACTTGCGTACTTTGAGCCCTTACCATGTGTATTCTTAATCTAAAACATTCATTTCTGATAAATATTTATTAAAAGTGAATACCCGTAAACATTTGGGTAACACTTTATAGTAACTTTAAAAAAAGTAGTTTATAAATGTGTAGTGCTTAACAGGTTATTGGTTCATATATATTTAAATCCATCCATCCATCCATTATCCAACCCGCTATATCCTAACTACAGGGTCATGGGGGTCTGCTGGAGCCAATCCCAGCCGACACAGTGCGCAAGGCAGGGAACAAACCCCAGGCAGGGCGACAGCACACCGCAATATATTTAAATAAATATCATATTAAATGACCATTCACACTATCATTAATAAGTCAATATCAAACATTATATATTTCTTCTTTATATCTTTAAAAATCATTTATTAATTAGGTATAGATTTTGATGTGTCTAATCTAAAACTGAAACTAGTAAACCACTCTATATGGGTTTATTACTATAATGAAAGTAGTGAACGTTATTATAATAATATTTACAATTATACAATATTTGATATACTTGGTTAATCCCTGAGGGGAAATTGTCTTTTCACATGACCTTTGGTGGTCAGAGCACAGGGTCAGCCACTGTACAGTTCCCCTGGAGCAATTTTCAAAATAAGGGCCTAACGGAATAGGATGACTTCTTGGAGTAACAGGATTTGAACCAGCAACCTTCCAAGTACCAGCATAAATCCTAAACCAGAGAGACACCTCTCCTGAACTCTGAAAGTTCATTAGGAAAAATGCCTTCTTATCATAAAAAAACAAAAACTTTTGGTATTAAGTGAAACGCTTTTCTTATTTTTAATAAAAGAATTTGAAGAATTTCAATAAAAGGACAGTCTTGCCCCTCATTCACTAGTCAAGACTCTTGTCTTCAGTTCAAAAGTGCAACATCATATCAAGGGACTTCCCAGCTTTCATTTTGCAGAGTTATTTAATAAACAATATTTTAGCAAAAATAGGTGTGTTTTGTCAATTGTGAACATATGACTGAATGACTTGACATAAAATTTTTCTTGGACATTTTTCATATTATTTGCTGCTGTCTGGTGTTGTTTAGCTTTGGGACCCGTTTTCTCATCAACTGTGCTATGTCCATTCTCCACAAAAAAAAAAAAAAAATAAGATTAATTACTGGTAACTTTGTTTTCAGTCATTAGTACAAACTATACAAACATACAAAAAATATAACTTTTGAGTAGAGCATTCCTATATTGTGAATTAAATACACCAAGATGGCAAAGATAGACAGCAAAATAACAAAAATCATCACATTCAAGACTAAAAAAATAGCATCTCTGGCAGCTCAAAGACTTTATATGACCATAAGTGATGTAGTAGTGGCTAGGAGTGTTGCCAACAACAGAAAACAACAAAATGACACAAATGTAAGGAAACATTGTGGCATTGTGCCAAAACAAAATAAAAAAAATGAAAAAATATCTGCTATAAGAAAAAAAAAGAAACACGTTAAACATTAACAGCAATATGTCCAGCATAGCTCATATCCATAATTAGTCAATAAAAGCAAGTAATAAAGATAAATTTAAATTAAAATTCAAAAATATCAAAAATTCAAGATATCATAATACATTGAGATGTGAGATAGCAACAATCAACATGACAGCTGGAGAAACATCATTATCTTTAACTAATTAAAATAGCTGAGTGTTGTCTCCATATGAGTGATTAAAATAAAATGTTTATTAACTGCTGCATATAATCTCAACACATATAGATATAGCAAAAGTGGTTCCAGTACTATGGCCAGTATGATGCCATATACAACTTCAGAATTTGTATATGTGTTTGTGCGCATATATGACGTCACTTCCGGCCCAAACAACACCACTTCGGTTCTGGCCTCTTTGATGACGTCACTTCCTATATGGGCCTTTAAAGTCGCCACCTTTGCCACATGTAATCAATTCTGTTTTGGACTCAGTCTGGTGAACATCCCTGTTACTAAAAAGCATTTTGCAGCCAGGTATATTATACACGTGGCTGCCCCAAACCGTTTTTATGATGTCTGGACTCACTTATATATATATATATATATATATATAATGTGTGTATGTATATATAAATATATATATATATACACACTGCTAATATATGGCCATTAATGTATGCAATTAAGATGTTAAAAATGTCTGCAATTAAATTGAATTAATGAAGCAGTGCTAAATGAATCCATGTCTATTAATTGTAGTAGCGGGTAACTGGGATTGGATTTGTTTGATTGTTTCTTATGTTGTTTCTGGACAATGGTCTTCATAATGATCCACAGATGCAAGAAGAACCAACCCAAATGCAAATACGAATGCACAAACTGTCATTCATGACTCTGAGGGCCTCCTCCACAAAATCATTTGTTGAGTGATACAGACTTGAGCAACAAATTGACATTGGCATGGTCCATTACAATGATGAGGATACAGAAAGACATTTACCCAGTCCTGGCTAAGTAAGTCAGAAAATATTTAGCATCCCCAGCTGCTGCTGTCCCTGTCATATTGAGGGTAGCACATTAAAAATGACGTGTGTTACCTAATCAGATTACATTTTAGTAACAAGAAGCTTAACACAATATTTATTTCATTTGAACGAAATTTCTTTGTTTCTTTAAAAAAAAGATATTCATTAATACGTATGTGTAAATATTATTGTTTCTGTTACTACGTTATTTCACAGAAGTGTTGCCTTTTTCTCCAGAGACGTTGCCTGGTGGAGCAGTACTATCATGCACGAGTGTACTCCAGCCATCTAAAGACAGCTAGTATGGAAGAAGTTAATCACTTGTAGTGTGCAGTCAAGTGTAAAGAAATGAACAAAATTTATAGGCATGCATTTAATCCTACCTGTGCAGAAGGGAAAATTTAATCTGTCCCCTGTATGCTCATAGGGAGCCAGTGACCATCATAGCAGCACTGGGTCAAACGCAAAAAGCAAGTATATTTGAAGGTACGCCACTCCGCCACTCCTTATCACACAGCCAATCAGAAAAGAGTGTGTTACATGCAATCCAGTAAGAGAAATTTGCTATAGATATGTTGAAACAGTGTATTTGGATGGCACAGTGGCTAGTGTTCATAATGTGAATCACTTGGGGATTGCATTGACAATGAAAACTGGGGATGAATGTTATTTACTTCACAGCATGTGAAGGATTAAATGTATGTTCTTAATTAAGAAGTAATTGACCATCTTCTTCTTCCTCTTCATCTTTTCCCACTGTGTGATATTGATGTGCTTGATCAACCTTAACAATACAGCTCGGTCCTGCACCTCCTCCTCAGTCAAGCCTTTTTCCTTCAGATCTTCTTTTACTTTATCCATTTTCCTTAACTTTGTCCCTCTTTGCTTTCCCTTCTCTTTCTACTTCCATTCCCATCACTCTTTTGCCCACTTAATTATTGTCTCTTATCATCATATGTCTATACCATGTTAACCTATTGTGCCTCTGATTTCTTACTATGTTCTTTCTTGTAACTCCACACATCCATCTCAACATTCTTATTTCTGCCACTTCTAACTTCTTCCTGTCTTTCCTTCACTGTCCATGTCTCAGCTTCATACATTGTTGCTGGCCTTACCACTCAGCTTCTTTCAATTGTTTCACCCCCACTGAACTCTATGGGTTACCTCTGCAGCTAATTTTTCATCTTGGGCCACCACTGATCCTAGATATTTAAATGTATTCACTCTTTTCAATAGCTCTCCCTGCAATAAAGAAACTATTATTATTATAACTGGTAATACAGTATGATGTGATACAGGCTAATTGAGAAGTTGTTGACCAATACATCTAAATTTAAAATAATCTTTATTGAGGTTTATGTTCTGTTGTTCTCAATGCTAGAACTGATATCCTAAGAAAAAGCAAAGGTGCAAAATAAGGAGCACTAAAATCTGCATAATAAAATTAATAGCTTTGAACCCTGCATTATATTACGTCTTGATACAGCAAGGAGTAGTAATGAATGTTGCACTATTGTAATGCAAAAATGCAAAAGTAATATCACAAAGAAAACAAAGTAAAAGTAATGCATCACATTTTATAATAATTAATTATATAACATATTTAGTTACTTGTTTGTAAATAGTGAGTAATGTATCTAAGTCAATTTCACAAGTAACTTTCCCCAACACTGGTCTGTTGTGCTCATTTTTTTTCTGAATCTGGATATGTTGTTAATAAAAAAGAGAATCACTTTAAGGACCAGTGTAAATAAACTGCTCTGCTTAAGCAACTGGCTGAATAAAGCAAGAAATCAATAATGTCTTATTTTTCATCTTCATATCATATCATAAGACAGAATTAGTAACAGAAGTACCAGATTAATTTGCATTTTGAAGTGGTTCAAAATAAAAATAAACTTCCATTGAGCGTTTGACTGATTGGTGTTTCACTGCTTATTCTGTTTTTTTCTGCTTTACCTGCCAAATAATACAAAGAGTACATGACACATGTTTTGCCCTAATTGGGGCTCATGAGGCGTACACACATTTGCTTCCCCTGGCGGGGATTGAACCTCAAATAAGGTGAAACATGCTTTGTGTACTCTTTTTATTATCTGGTAGGTACTATTTATCATGTCTATGATCTGCTTCTCACAACTGAGAGGGCGTAGCGGATGTCTGACCACCCAAATATCAGATTGGGTCAATAAATGTTTGGGCAGCAACCTGATTGTCCCTGTTTATGTTGAACAAAAGTACAGGTGCTCTAGAGTGCAGGAGGCAGTGAAAAATATACACAAAACAAAAGACAGCCAAATATGGACTTCAAAATTAGGAATCCCATCTGTAACGGCTGGTATGCAGGAGCTACATACTGTGGTGTGCTCTGCTCACAAGATAATGACTCCTTCTGTAGACACCGTGATTTATAGGCAGGAGACTGGAAGGGGCGGGGTCAAGTGCCCACACTGAGTGTATTAGCAGCACTGTGAAGGAAATAGGATTGGACATAATTAGCACCAGCAACCCGTCTTGTACCATTGTGGAACTACAAACCTTCGAATAGCCCTGAGGGTCAGGTGACCCACAGATGCTGATGCACTTGATATATATATATATATATATATATATATATATATATATATATAGTGACAGGCGCCTGGCGTCCATGCCCAGCCGGGATGCCCCTGCACACTGTATTCAGCGGGAGCAGCCCTGGCCAGTGCAATACTGGTGGGCTGGTGTAGTGCCTCAGTTTCCCACAGGGCTCCCTGGGAATTGGAGTTGGGGGCAGCCCTGTTGGGTCCCGCAGGTACTGCCAGGGGGTGCTGTGTTTGGGACTCCTGAGCCCGTGTGGGCAACAGATTCATCACACCTGGAAGTGCCATCGGATCTTGGTGATCAAACACCTGGAGCACTTCCAGGTGACCTATAAAAGGGAGCCAGCAACCACCACTCATCGGCCAGAGTCGGGTGGAGGAGGACAAGGTTGCGAGGGAGGAGTGGTGGTGCCAAGGAAGAGAGGAGAAGAGTGCTTGTGCTGTACTGTACTGGTGTTTGGGACTGTGTTGTGGATGGGGGGAGTACAGGGAAGACGTGCCCCCAAGCTAAAGAGTAATAAAAGTCTTTTCTTTTACACGTGCCTCCCGTATCCAATCTGTGTCGGGTCAGGCGCTATATGGTGTCTTATCACAATATATATATATATATATATATATATATATAGTGGCAAGCGGCTGGGGGCAACACCCGGCCGGAAGGACCGGAGGAGGGCTTACGCCTCCTCCAGACCACGAGGGGGCGACCGCCCTGGTGGCTTTGGGGACCACGGAAACAGAGGTTAGAAGCTCAACCCTATAGGGGCCCGTGGTCACTGCCAGGGGGCGCCCTGATGCCTGAAGAGCCCTGGCCCTCAGCACTTCTGCCACACCCAGAAGTGCTGGGAGGAAGAAGACCAGGGACACCTGGAGTGCTTCTGGGTGCACAGCCGGCACTTCCGCCACACCTGGGAGGGCCGGTGGAAGGTTATCAGAAGGCACCTGGAGCTCGTCCGGGTGAGCATAAAAGGGGCTGCCTCCCTCCATTCGATTGGTGGAGTTGGGAGAGAAGAAAGACAAAGTCTTGGAGGAGAGGAGTGGAGGCGGACCTGAGGAAGGCAGTGTGAGAAAGGCCTGGACTTTGGGGGAGTGCTGGGGTTGTGTGTTTCATCTTTGTAAATAGTGTTGTAAATAAACGTGTTGTGGTGCTTAAGACAATGTCTACCTGTCTGTGTCTGGGCTGTGTTCCACAACATATATATATATAGTGATGGGCGGCCATGACCATTACCTGGCTGGGACACCTGCTGGATGGAAGGACCAGGGGAGAAAGCATCGGCAGGGCACTACCTTCCCCAGGATGCTGGATGGTAGCCCTCCAAGGCCGCTGTGGCACCATGGATTCCCGCATGCTCAGAGTTGGAGTGTGGCACACCCTATTGGGTTTTGTGGGGACCACTAGGGGGATCTGCAGAGCCCTACATGGGGCTTTCACTACACCTGGGGGTGATTCCTGGAACAGGAACTTTGGAGAGCCAGAGTTGGGAGGAAGAAGGACAAAGCTTGCCAAGAGGAGGAGTGGAGGCAGACGACAAGGAGAGAAGAAGAAGGGACTGTATTTGGTGCTTGATGTTCTGTGCTGTTTAGTGGAGTGAGGGAAACACGCTTCCCTTGTGTAAATAAATATGTGCTGTGTTGAACTAATGTCTCTGCCTGTCTGTGTCGGGGTTGGGGCAGCTGGAGTGCTCCTGGTTTCTACTATATATACATACACACTATGAATTTATTCTTTATACTATGTCACACATGTGCGCATGGGAGGCAGCTAAAGGGCTTGAGGAAGGGCAGTTCCGAATCATACCGGGATGTGACAGAGTGCAATGACTCTTTTTCTCCCTTGCCTGCAGACCATTCACAGGAGGTTCCACCTGACCCTGTTGACGTCACTTCTGAGACTGAGCCTATGGAAGAAGACCTTACTGGCTCCGGCCCCTGTGATGTCACGTCCAGGCTCGAACTTATGACTGAAGACCTTCCTGAGCCTGACCCCTTTGATCTCACTTCCTGTCTTCCCCTTTAAAAGCCTCCACCTTTTCCCTTTTCCCTCAGTTCTGTTTTGGACTCGGTTTTGTGCACAGCTATCATTTTGCGGCCAGGAAACCAAATATATGGGTGACTGCCCCAAACCTTGCTATTGACCTTTGTGGCTTTTGTGACAACTAGTTGAGAATTTAGTATGGCTAGCATGTCAATAATTGTTGAACATTATTATCATTTGTGATATTCACAATAAAGTTTCCCAGTTAAGGACATGCAATCACATTTACTGTATATTCTTGAATTACACATATTGTATTGCACCATTTTCCTGTTGTTTACTTTGAATTGTATTCTTGTGTGCTTTGAAAACCATATTATGAGAAACTGCTTTATGGAAGACTTTGTGTTAAGCACAGACTGATTGCTTAATGAATATGGAAATATGCCTAGAAATGATTGTACTCTTATTTATTTTCAACTTGAATTTGGAAATGCACTTATTTTGTAACAAGCCATTGAGCTCATTTATATGGGATCAAAAAAGGGCTATCAGTGAAAGGTGGTAGGAAAAAAATACATTTCACATTGTAGTTTCCTAATGTTATCTTTCAAGCATGAAGAGGCACTTTGTAATTGAGCAGAAACTGTTCATAGATATCAGTTCTTAAATAGGCTTAAATAGCAAATATGTGACCAACTTAAAAACACTGTGCTGAAGTGAAAAATAAAATAATAAAGCAAAGAATGTGGGAGGAAATGTGGGATAACTGTATAAAAATGAAAAATTTGAAATGGTAAATAAAAGGTTGCCCAAAGCAAAGGCAAGAATTTGTATAGAAAAATGAAAATGATTTACCATCACAAGTGCTACTTGAAGAGTGAAAACAGATAGTTTGAGAAAGGCTAGCATATAATTAAATAAAAAGCACAACAAAAGATATATATATGGAGTGTAAAATGTTTGCACTGTTACTAAAGCTAGATAAAATCTTACCTCACGTTTAAGCATATTCTCATAGTCCCTAAGCAAAATTTCAGGAGAGCATGATCATCTTGTGACAGTTACATTAAGCTGTCTGATTTTATACAGAACACAATTATCTGCGAGAGAATAAAATCACCAGAGGAGATGAAGTTTCCATGTGGCTCAGATGTGGGACTCCTCCAACAGAGGGCTCTATAGCTTCACAATTGAATGCTGGCCTACTACAGTGTCAGGGGAGGGAGGGAGTCCATAAATCTCAAAAGGGAAATCTGTCTTAGCACGTCGAGCTCAGGAAAAGGGGGAATTATAACAAGTAATTAAAACGTATTGACACCAGATGTACTCCACCTCGTAATTTTGGTTTTGGAGAAGGTGTTTTCTCCTAATGACTAGCTGCTTTGAGTAATGGTTACATAATTTGGTACCAAGTCCCCTTTAACACCCCCACACCCCATCAAATAAGTATACTTTACTTTACTTTAATCAGTGTGTGACACAAATTGTGATACTGTATAAAACTGCAATTATGTCATAGAAAACTAAATGTCTACTGAATATTCACCTGCCACTAGTCCTTTTTTCTCTTAATTACAGCATACAGTAAACAGTTGGTTCCAAGAGAATTATTATAAATGAGGCAGTGAAGTTAAGTGAATGGAGGGGGTATTGTTTCAGACTAATTTTTATGATTTGAGTCATGTGCCTTTAACTCTTCTATTAGCGACATTTCCTTACTGATGTTTTGATTGCCAAATAAATACTGCAGCAGATAAACACAGCCAGATGTTCAGGGTTCCACCAACTGCTGAAATCTCTTTGCAAAAGCTAAAGGTAGAATTTTATTGGGTGGCTTCTTATTGCAGTCTCTGCTATGATGAGTCTTAGGAGCCATTACTCATGCAATTAATGCCTTATGTGATGACCGTGCCCTCCTGACCCTGAACTAGATTAAGTGTGGTCAGTAATGGATGGATGATTGGATGTGATAAACTCTGGCATGTGTCAGATGTTTTAGATGATGTGAGGCTCATCTATAGGAAATATGTTTTCTTGGACATGACATCAAGGCTTCCTGCACCTTAATCTGGAGCAATCTTGCTACCCGACTCATATCTTTCACTATGGAATTAATTTACTGCTTCGACTAAGAAATCATGTTTCTGGTGATTTTGAACTATGTTGAGCTACAGTATATCAAAAAACGCTCCTTCAAGTCCTGCTTGGTAAAATGAATATCATAACATTCTCAGACTTCCTAAATCTAATTTACAGTTGCATGTTAGAAGGGCATCCTTTATCAGCTTCAGGTTAAAAAAAACTGAATGCAGTCCATGCAGACATGGGGAGAATGGGCAAACTCCACACAGACAATAATCAGGTATATCATTTGAACCTAGTATGCTAGTTTCATGAGGCCTGTACCACTCTGATGCCCAATTAAAAGAAACGCTGTGGTCAGTTTCCTGTTTATTACATCATATGTAGGACCACACCAGCTTAGATCTCTGAGCAGAAAATGAAAGATCAGTGTTTCCTTTTTTGTCCATGAAAGATATTTGTCATCAGTCTTGCCTGTTGAACTTTGAGTGATGTTCACCAGAGGTGCTTTGTTATTCTTTATTAATAAAGTAATTATTCTTGGTGTTTTATATTTAATACAGTTGTGACATAAAAGAGATACAGTATGTTTTATTTGAATATTATAGAACTTTTTAAATGTTTAAAGCTGGCAGCATATTGCTGGACTTCACACAAATTCTTTTCGGATAATAAGTCAAATTTATCAACTGTATTTGCTGAATCTTGTTGCATTTGAGGACATCAAATTAAATGACTAGGAAACACAGGGGGTGACTGATAGTACAATTCCCCCATGGCTTTTGATCACTGTTTCAAATCTTGTATTGCATCTGAAAATAGTGCAATGGGAGCCAATCAAAGTTTAGCACACAACAGTAAAATTATCTATCAAAACAAATCCTAATAATGCAGAGTAGACATACAAATGAATGACTTTCGGTTTCCCATAGGCTTTTCCAACTAGTTAATAATGTGTTTTGGATTTGTAATGTCCAGGATAATGTGAAAAGATGTGTGAGCAATGTGCGTGACAGGGTGAGTGAACTGCAGCACGTGAACGCACAAGCACATCTCACTGCAACCTACGAATCAGTCTTGCACCATTTGAAAGGCTGCCATAAGCACAGTGTCTGAACACAGCAGCATCAGCTGTGGAAATAACTGAGACGTAGAATGTGCATCATCAACATCCAGCACTGCCCTGTTCTGTAGGCCACAACAAGGTGTACTTGGAATGACTGCATAGATGATTGGGTGTTAGCAACATTGGAACACATTTGAAAATCATCCTGGACTGTTTGTACACACAAATTTTCCTAAAGCGGGGGAAGCCTGTATTTTAGATAACTAACTGAGTAAAACACAGTGTACTTACATACTGTAGCCCTGAACCTTTCTGGTTTAATATAGCAGTCACAAATTTGTGCAGAAAAATATAAGAGTAAACGTAACTATTTGCATTTAAACATATTTATTTAAACATATTTATTAAGTACAGTATTTCTACTTAATTACTATACAACACTGAAAATATAGTAAAGAAAATAGATTTCTGAGGAAAACAATCTCAATAGCTGTAAAGAGTAGTATAAGTGGAGTGTGATGTGACTCCAGCTGGTACTATGATTTGCTCAGTGCTGATGCAATCGCTCTGTTTGTCTCAGACAACAGGAACTCAAGTGCAAGTTTTGAGTTGAAGCCTTACTTTGGAACATTGGCATTTGATGTCACTTCTGTGAGGATACAAAATCTTTTGTCTCCATTGACCTGTTAAAACTGTTGTAGTATCATGAAAAAACTGTACTTTACTGAGAAGCAAAACGCTCTAGACAGGGAATGCTCTTGTACATACCATCAGTGGACCAGTTCAGAGTCACCAATTAACCTAAAATGAATATCCTTAGATAAAACGGGGGAAAACCCCCATAAACTCAAGTAATGTATAACCCACAAACTTCACAAATATAAACTGGGCCAAAATTCAAATCTCTGTCTCTGGAACTGAGAAGTGGCATCCATCTCAAACTATCTACAAGTATTGCTGCAATTTCAGTCACTTGGCTCTAATCTCTTTCTGTTAATGTCCTTTGACCTTTGGTTTTTAGAGCCCTGAACTTTAAATGTTTTAAATTTTGTTACAAGTCCATTTTATTGTCCTTGAAATATTTCTAGAGTTTACATTTATTTGTCAGACACATATACTTCTTGCTAGACTTCCATCTTTTTTGGATGTTTCAATAATCCTTAAAAAAATACCCTCCTGAATTTCTGAATTCACATAACAAAGTTTTAGAGTCACAAGCAGCTAAAGCCTACCAGAGAAGCATCAATGACAAAGCCGGATCCAATTCTGCATAGCCAGTACACTGAAAGAAATCCCATGCATGCGCCTGCTGTCACACTAGGCCAATTTGAAATGTATGTCTTTGAAGTGTACTAGAAACTTGCATTACCCCTTAAAAAACCCACAGAGGCACAAGATATATAATGAAAATAAAACCTGACAGTAACAGGATTCAAATCCTGGAGCTGTGAGGCAGAAGCTCTAGCCAGTAGAACATCATGCTGAACTATATAGTATTGCTATTTAGCACACAACATTTATAACAGACTATTCTGTTTATTATGGTAAGAATCGCCTCCCTGTGGCATGAAAGACCCTTGCCACAGCCTTCCACATACAGAAAAAATATCAAGGATGCAAAAGATACAACAATATGGTGCTTTTATTATACAAAATATATGGGGGGATAAATAAAAGGAAATAGTAATAATTGTTAAATGCTTTTATATAACTACTTTCTAACCTACTTAAAGAGCTTTACATAAACGGTGAACCACTGCTAATGGACCATTTAGCGACAACCAATATGTAACATCCACTCGATGATGCAATGACAGCCATTCTTGCACCAGTATATTCACCCCACATTAGCTATTAAGTGGTGAAGGAGTGAGAGAGATAGTTAGGTAAGAAATGACAGGGATGATTAGGGGGATAGAATGGATAAGGTCATAAAGGGTAGTGTATCCAGAACATTGGAAAAAATCCTACTGGTTTCAAAAGATGCCCATGGATCTTTTCTGACCACAGACAGTCAGGATCTTGGTTTTACATCCCATCTGAAGGATGGCTCCAATTTTCTCAGCTCAGTGTCTACTGCATTGGGCTGTTGAATGCACACACACTAAACAGAGGGTATGCACCCCCTGATGGCCTGACCAACATCTCTCCCAGCAGCAACTCAAGCTTTTCCTAGATGATTTCCCATCCAAGAACTTGCTGGGCCTAAACAGATGGATTACCTGTTCTGAAGTACAGGTGACATGGCTTCAAATATAGTTAAAATTAACAGAAAGTAAAGCAAGAATCTTTTCCTATTAAAAAAAGTCTTGAATCCCTGTCTACAGTATCTGCATGAACGGCTTAGCCATTTGCCTATGACAGCAGCAACACAAAACACTATTGACTCACTCTTATCCCCTACCCACCCGGGAATGCCTGGCAAGGGACAACCCAAGTGATAGCAAAGGGACAGGGAACCCCAGGAGAAAGATCAAAAGAGAATGGAGAGTGGTGGCCTAATAGAAGGGGACTAAAGACTGCAGAAAGGGAAACTAGAAGCCTCAAGAAGGGAGCGGAGAAACCAAGCCCAACCAAGGATAAGGGAAATGAACAGATTAATAGATTGTGGTTAGATGTGGTTAATGTTTAACCTTTACAAAATATTTAAATAAAATTTGACCAATTTTTGTGCCTGAAAAAGTAAAAGCACTTTAAATTGTAACTTTTCAGGATGAAACTTTGTGACCTTTTGTACATTTCATCAAATAAATGACCAGTACAAAAGCAAACATCTCATAATTATATAGTTTCTTAAAAAAATCATATCTTTTGGGTCATTTTTGACCCATCATTGACTATAATAGATTTTCCACTGCGTTTTGGGTAATTTGCATGTTCATAACACATTTAAACATCCTAAATGTCATCATTTCAGCTCAGGATAGTAAGTGCTTTTAGTGAAATGCCATGACTTTACAAAGAGCGAAACAGTTTCTCAATGTTGCATTTTTGTGCAGCTGCTACACAGTTTCAACACGGTCATCACTGACCTTAATGGATTTTCCTCTGTATTTAGGGCAGTTTGTTTAGAACCCATAAAAAACACCTAAATGTGTTACTTTTCATTCAAGGTACTGTTTGTTTACATCCCATAAAAACATCCTAAATGTCATCTGTTCTAAAACTTAGAATCATCAATACTACAGGTTGAGAAGGTCAATCAGTCTTAAATAGATTCAGGATGAAATATGTGACATCGAGAGCGAAGAATGAGTAAAAAAAAAGCCTAGTAGTCAGCACTTGAAGATGTTGTGAGAGTTAAATCAAACAGGCCCAGCTTGTTATATCCACATGTAAAAAATGACACATACAGTACTGCTGGAAGTTTGTTTACATGACTGGAAGGACATTGGCTGGTATGCCTGTTTGGCTAAAACTTGATTGTAAGAACAGAACCTGCTAGCAAATGGGGCAGGACAGTGGATTGGTTAAGGCACTGCAGTGCAGCCTGAGTTACATTTTCACTAATTTTTGTTATGAGTCATAAGTGAGCCTGTAGTCAAACTGCATAAATATTTTACAGTGTATTTGTTTTACAAAATGGCTTGTTACTGTATCTGTGAAACATTTTGGGATGGTATTCACATTGTGATAGACATGGCATAAAATAAAAACTGTAGCAGTGCACGGTGCTTGTCATTGTAACATGGCTATTTTAGGTAGCTTGCTGTCTTAGCAGAAGTATCTGGAGACTGCAACTTTAGCAGGTTTGCCATTTTTATAGTCTCCCCTGCAGTTGGCACTGAAGTTGCATATTTGAATATTTGAATTATAGAAGTCCAGTTCATACTGTTGGTGACTCATCACTGATGAGATCTCCAGGCTGATACAACTTGTTAGCACCTCTACACAATTCTTGTTTGTAGCACCTAGCTAGAATGAAGTTCACAATTCACTTACTGTTCTCTGTTCTTTTCAGGGTCTTACCATAGGAGGGACTGTGTGATAGCAGCTAGCATGCCACCTCCTTAACATGGCACCATGCTGCCAGTATGTGATCAGTTTTCATATTACATCTGTGTGTGCAGTCAACCATGTGCGGAGGTCAAGCCCGAGACTGCACAGGCTCTTGTAGAGACTTATTCACAATTTATTTAATGACTAGTTTCATGAAGCTGCTTAAAAGAAAAAAAAACTTTTACATCACACAAATGCCTAGTTAATTTCCATTAATGCAATTTTAGCAAACCGTTCACCACTCCACTGTGAGTACACACGACTCACAACAGCCACCTTGCAGAAGCTTTTTGAATTGTGAAATCTCAGCCAAATTCTGCATCACTTGAAAGTGCAAAGGCGCAGATGCAAAACACACTGAGCAGATGTTCCTATCAGTGCTTGCCAGAGTAAGCTGCTGCACCCCCCCCTCCCCCAGTCCCTCCAGCCTTGTAGGAGAGAAGAACTGGAGAGGGTTATGTCTTCTTTAATTGGCTGTGACATAGGGTCAGGGGTTATCAGGAAGTTCCATGACTGCCTGATGATGTCACCATTACCCTTTGGGGAAATTAGGTCATTACGTGGGCTGTGAAGGGTGATAAGATGTCTTTAAAATAAACAGGAACTTCAAATAATTACCAAAATGCACTCTCCAATTCTGAAAGAAAATTATATTGTTTAGAGAAGGCCAAATTCATCAGACTAGGACAGAAGCGCTTCCAGGAGACCAGAAGAAAAACAAAAACATGTTCAAATATCAAAGTGGAGAACTGAGTTAAAATAAAAGAGTAAAAATTCCCAGATGACTGCAAGCGTGTGGCGGTCTAATTTATTGACAGGCGGAGAGAAGGGCAGATGGCTCCTGTCCACTTTAGTAAGTCAAGATTCATGGAGGATTGGCTGCAGGCCCTTCAGAAGCTTCAATAAATCAAGACTGTGTTGGGGAAAACAGTAACTCAATCAATCAATCAATCAAGCTCCACACAACACATTAGACAAAACACATGAGGCTAACAAAGTGCAATGCAGGATCCTTCACAGATGTATAAATATTAGGAGGAGCATCCAAGAAGTGAAAATGGATGGATAGTGTAAATTAACGTGGAATTTAAAAACTGGAAAGTGAAGTTAGCACCAAGAAAAAAACGTACAGTGCACGTCTGGAAATATAATGATCACAATTTAAAATGAGAGACAGAAAAGAGGAGCTTTAAGGTGTAATCTGAACTTTTACCCTGAATGACCATTGTAAACAGACCTTAGGAGAGACCTAGGTGCCTAAAAGCTAAATGAAATTTTAAAATAGCATAAAGACCAACTTGTTTTGAGGGTTTAAAAGAGCTAAACAATGAGAACAAGTAGTGTGAGGTGTTTTTACAAATTTGTCAGCAGTATTGTGAAGAAGCTTTGGTATTTTGTATTTGGTGACAGCAATCAATTTATTGCATTTTATCTAATTTGCAACTTCGCTGGCAGCATTTTGTAAAACCTTTACCACTAGGATTATGGAAAAGGGCAGCATGGTGGTGCAGTGGTAGTGCTGCTGCCTCGCAGTTAGGAGACCCGGGTTTGCTTCCTGGGTCCTCTCTGCTTGGAGTTTGTATGTTCTCCCCGTGTCTGCGTGGGTTTCCTCCCACAGTTCAAAGACATGCAGGTTAGGTGATTGTTTTGGCGATTCTAAATTGTCCCGGGTATGTGTGTGTGCGCACGCCCTGCGGTGGGCTGGCGCCCTGCCCAGGGTTTGTTTCCTGCCTTGCGCCCTGTGTTGGCTGGGATTGACTCCAGCAGACCCCCGTGACCCTGTAGTTAGGATATAGTGGGTTGTATAATGGATGAATGGACTATGAAAAGCAAATTATGGTAATCCATCCAAAAGGAAAAATAAAATGGAGAGTACATTTTCACAACAGTATTTTCCGTACGTCGCTTAAATCATCCGAGATCAGATGCCTCATCTTGGATGAGTTAATGCCAGTAAGACTCATCCGGGATAAGTCGGTTTTTCAAACGCAGCAGTGTAATAGATTAGTTTAGCTGGATCTAATCATCCGAGATGATTGCGCGTGCCCGCGCTGATTGAAAAGCCCATATATATTGAGTCTAGAAAACATGATCAGCAAGTCTTTGATAGGCTGCAAACAAATGATGAAAGAATGGGCGCATTCCTTCACACAAGCAGAGCAGGACCTGTTACTCGAAGGATATGAAGAATTTCAAGAGTTAATACAGTGCATCCGGAAAGTATTCACAGCACATCACTTTTTCCACATTTTGTTATGTTACAGCCTTATTCCAAAATGGATTAAATTCATTTTTTTCCTCAGAATTCTACACACAACACCCCATAATGACAACGTGAAAAAAGTTTACTTGAGGTTTTTGCAAATTTATTAAAAATAAAAAAAACGAGAAATCACATGTACATAAGTATTCACAGTCTTTGCTCAATACTTTGCCGATGCACCTTTGGCAGCAATTACAGCCTCACGTCTTTTTGAATATGATGCCACAAGTTTGGCACACCTATCATTGGCCAGTTTCACCCATTCCTCTTTGAAGCACCTCTCAAACTCCATCAGGTTGGATGGGAAGCGTCGGTGCACAGCCATTTTAAGATCTCTCCAGAGATTTTCAATCGGATTCAAGTCTGGGCTCTGGCTGGGCCACTCAAGGACATTCACAGAGTTGTCCTGAAGCCACTCCTTTGATATCTTTACTGTGTGCTTAGGGTCGTTGTCCTGCTGAAAGATGAACCGACGCCCCAGTCTGAGGTCAAGAGCGCTCTGGAGCAGGTTTTCATCCAGGATGTCTCTGTACATTGCTGCAGTCATCTTTCCTTTTATCCTGACTAGTCTCCCAGTTCCTGCCACTGAAAAACATCCCCACAGAATGATGCTGCCACCATCATGCTTCACTGTAGGGATGGTATTAGCCTGGTGATGAGCGGTTCCTGGTTTCCTCCAAACGTGATGCCTGGCATTCACACCAAAGAGTTCAATCTTTGTCTCAGTAGACCAGAGAATTTTGTTTGTCATGGTCTGAGAGTCCTTCAGGTGCCTTTTGGCAAACTCCAGGCGGGCTGCCATATGCATTTTACTAAGGAGTGGCTTCCGTCTGGCCACTCTACCATACAGGCCTGATTGGTGGATTGCTGCAGAGATGGTTGTCCTTCTGGAAGGTTCTCCTGTTTCCACAGAGGACCTCTGGAGCTCTGACAGAGTGACCATCAGGTTCTTGGTCACCTCCCTGACTAAGGCCCTTCTCCCCCGATAGCTCAGTTTAGATGGCCAGCCAGCTCTAGGAAGAGTCCTGGTGGTTTCGAACTTCTTCCACTTACGGATGATGGAGGCCACTGTGCTCATTGGGACCTTCATGGCAAAGGCTGTGGATACTTATGTACATGTGGTTTCTCATTTTTTTTTTATTTTTAATAAATTTGCAAAACCCTCAAGTAAACTTTTTCATGTTGTCATTATGGGGTGTTGTGTGTAGAATTCTGAGGAAAAAAATGAATTTAATCCATTTTGGAATAAGGCTGTAACATAACAAAATGTGGAAAAAGTTATGCGCTGTGAATACTTTCCGGATGCACTGTATGTACAAGGGGTAACGCTGAAAAAGCAGCCCAAACCAGAAAAGATGGCTGGCAAAAAGTGGCCGACAAATTAAATGTGTAAGTAGTGTGCATTGTATTTACTGAATGCAGCGTTTCATTTCCTATGTGTCAGATTAATTATTATTTAATATGTCATAATTCCAGATCAAACGTGAGCACAAGGAGAACATGGGAACAGGTTAAAGTGAAGTACAAGAATATACTTCAAACTGGTAAATATTAGTATATAACTCTTTAAAGAATTGTTGACATGAAGAATCATATATAATATAAAAAAAATTAATTTGAAAGCTAATAAAAAGAAGGTAGAAAAGCAAAAAACAAGTGGAAGTCCACACGGTCCAGACCTAACCCCTGCAGAAGAGTTGGCTCTCCAGCAAAATGCCCATCGTCCTGTTTCTGGGGGGATTACAGAGGGAAGCTCCTCCTCAGAACCAGTGGCAGGATGCAGTGGTCACTTCATTTCAGGTAAAGGACGGTCACTGCATATATTTTGTCCTCAATATGTGCCATAGGTACGTTCTATTTAGCCCTCTTTTTTTTTGTTGGGTCAGTTGCAGGGAATGTCATATCCCTAGAACCTGTGTCTGACCACCAAGATATTGACGAAGGTCAAATATTTGATGAAGACACTGTGTCTGAGTATTCATTAGGAGGTAAGGTAAATTTTCCAAATGTTTGAACAAACTCCACTCTAATCAGTCCCATGTGCTAATCATGATATCACTGTTTTGCAGGAGCCTGTAGCTAGCAAACATGTCCATTTTGGAACAAAAAAAAAGGAGATGGTGAGGTACTACAAATTGTAGTATGTGAAAACAAAGAAAAACAGTAATCAAATAAACTCAGACTCTGACATGTACCGTAACTGGCAGTGGTGAATGATACAAAAGAAGTCTTGAGTGAAAATGAAATACAATCCTCTAAAGGTTGAGTGCAATACTAGGTATGACAGAAAGGCTAGTGACTTAGCACTCTTATGAGGCTGCCCCTTCTGTTTTGTCCTGCTAGATGTTGGGCTTGGTCTACTTCAGTTTAATATCTATGTGGTGCCCAATGGATGGTTGACTCTATAGACTTTTGACATTATTGATATTGCCTGCTTTCTGGCCATAGGCATACAAATTGCCTAACTAAATGATGTCTGATGATCTTGCTCAGCTAAAAACTAAAACAATCATGACAGAGATCTCCAGTTCAACTCAAGGGGCATTTTTTATATGTTACCTAATTTCGTTTGTAATGATGACCGAGAACATTTTTTAATGTTATGTTTTCATGCAGAACAGAAAAACAAAGTTTCTGAAGTACCAGTGTTCTATGATGACCAATGCTGGTCAACAGCAAACAATAATAAAGTGTACATGAAAAAATCTCATTTTACTCATGTCACATAATCTACATGTCAATTTGTCCATTTATATGTTCACAACAACACAAAACACATATTTTACTTAAAAATTGTTAAATAAACCACTGGAACATACTCTAGTGAACAAAAATGGAATGTGCTCAGATTTACCTGAGCATTTCAATTGAAGGCCTGCCTCACTACCTTATTCATTGGTCAGGGGTCCAGCCCAGGAACAGCTTATTCACTGGCTGTGTTTCATATGATCTCAACAAAAAACATGCACTGTCATACAAAACTAAAAAGTTAAAGAAAAGTGAATGAAAACATTATTAGGAAGAGAATATCCCTTATACTTGTGTATATGTAAGATGCTTCAACAAGAAGGTCAGTTCCCACGTGCAGTTTCTTGGATTGCTGTTAAATAATCCTGAAGTACTCCAGTAGTGGATATAAATGTAAATGTAACAATGGGAGGCAGGCCTATGCTTCAAATGCTGGTTTCCCTATCAGAGCATGTTCTATTTTCATTCATGAGAGCATTTTCACGTGGTTTGTTTAACATTATTTTAGTAAAAATACATGTGTTTGACACTTATCTTCAAATCTTCGGCGCCTGTTTAATGTAATATACTCACTAACTAAATCAAACACCCCAGAAATATTACTATCATTGGATGCAGAAAAAGTATTCGACATGATTGAATGGAAATACCTTTTTACTAAATTGGAGAAGTTTGGGTTTGGCCTGAACATTTGTGCATGGATTAAATTACTGTATACTAACCCAGAAGCTTCAGTTTCCATCAATAACATTTGCTCAGACTACTTTAAACTAGAACGTGGCACTAGACAAGGATGCCCCTTGTCACCGCTGCTATTTGCGATTGCCATTGAACCACTGGCAATACATTGTCAAAATAATGATCAGATAAAGGGGATTAGCAGAGAAGGCCTGGAACAGAAAATCTCATTATATGCAGATGATATGGTACTGTATATTTCGGACCCAGAAAATTCTGTGCCTGCAGTCTTAGCAGCACTCACAGAATTTCAAAAGATCTCTGGTCTCAGAATTAATCTGAATAAAAGCGTACTCTTTCCAGTGAATTCTCAAGCATATAATATTAGATTAGATACCCTGCCTTTTATCATTGCAGAACAGTTTAAATACCTAGGGGTAAACATCACAAGTAAACATAAAGCTCTATATCAGCAAAATTTCTCCGTCTGCATGGAAAAAATTAAACAAGACTTGCATAGATGATCAACCCTTCATCTCACACTAGTTGGAAGAATTAACACTGTTAAGATGAATATTCTTCCTAATCTCCTTTTTTATTTCAAAACATCCAATTATATATTAATAAATCATTCTTTAAGCAATTAGATTCAACAATAACCTCATTTATTTGGAATTCAAAACATCCACGCATCAAAAGAGCGACCCTACAAAGACAAAAGGCAGAAGGTGGCATGGCTCTACCTAACTTCCAGTTTTATTACTGGGCAGCAAATATACAGGCGATAAGAACCTGGACACAAATAGAAGGACATACACAGGCTTGGACCGCAATAGAAGTAAAATCCTGCAGTACTTTTTTGTATTCCTTGCTCTGTGCTCCAATAAACACACGTTATCGGCAATATACTAATAACCCAATTGTGCTCCACTCACTTAGAATCTGGAACCAATGTAGAAAGCATTTTAAGACGGAGAAGCTTCTATCTGTGGTACGTCTGCAAGAGAACCACCTCTTTCAACCTTCACAAACATATGCAGTTTTTAATATCTGGAAAAAATTGGGAATTAACTTGCTTAGAGATCTTTATATAGACAACGTCTTTGCATCCTATGAACAATTACATTCCAAATTTAACATTCCAGCTACACATTTCTTTCACTATCTTCAAATCAGAAACTTTGTTAAACAGAACCTTCCAGATTTTCCTCATTTTGCACCCTCATCCATGCTGGAAAAAATATTCCTCAATCTCAAGGACTTAGACTCCATCTCTACAATATATAAAATCATTTTACAATCCCTCCCTTTCAAAGATCCAAGAGGACACTGGGAAAAAGATCTCTCAATTAATATATCAGAAAAGGAGTGGAAAGTAGCAATGCAGAGAATTCACTCGAGCTCCATATGCGCAAAGCATACAATTATACAACTCAAAATTATATATCGAGCACATCTGTCTCGATTAAAACTCTCCAAAATGTTTCCAGGGCATGATCCAACCTGCGAGCGTTGCAACCAAGCCCCAGCCTCACTAGGTCACATGTTCTGGGCCTGCACCAAATTAACATTATTCTGGACAAAAAGTTTTACTTACCTTTCAGACAGCCTTGGACTCACAATCCCTCCTAAACCATTAACAGCTGTGTTTGGGGTTCTTCCAGAGGGGCTTAAAGTGGAGAAAGACAAACAAATTGTGATTGCATTCACTACACTTTTGGCACGCAGACTCATTCTGATAAACTGGAAGAACCCAAACTCTCCTCTTTTAAGTCAGTGGGAAACCGATGTGTTATATTATTTGAAATTGGAAAAAATCAAATACTCAGTTAGAGGATCCGTACAGACTTTTTTCAAAACAAGGAAGGATCTAATCAGTAAAATTTTAAAATAAGTTCATAAAGCACAGAGAATTTATTAATTTAGGTATGTTTACAAGCCTTAAAATTTAACGTGGCTTGGCTTGCTCTCTCTCTCAGGGGCGGGGATCGATCTGTTCTTAACTCAATTTTTCTTTTTGTAAAAACTTGATTGCTTTGTATGGATTGTAATAAAATTAATAAATAAAAATAAATAAATAAATAAAATAAAATAAAAATACATATGTTTGGGACATTGTGACCATACAATTGGATGATTTGAAACATGGATTATGAAACACGAGTAATGTGAGATTATTTTATGGACTTTCTGATGCTGTTTGCTGTTGTCCAGCGATGATCACCATAGACCCCTGTTTTATAATAAAAACTTTGTTCCATGTGAAAACATCAGATAAAAATGCTTTCTCATATTATATAAAAAAATCTTGGGACGAGACGAAACCTGTTCAGGGACACGAGACGTGACTTTCTCAGAAAGTCCCTCGAGACTAGACTTTGTGCTAAGAGATTTAAACATGCCTGGGGCTGGAAATAAATGACAAAGAGTAGATGACAAACTAGAACGTCGTAAAGAATTCAAAAACGTTGGTGCTATACACATGCAAAGCAGGATAGAGATAATGGAAGTAGGAAAATTTGAAAGTATCAAAAAATGATAGTAAAATTAGCGCAAACAAACAGAAATTATTACTCGGTGAAATAACGGAACAGCGAAAAGAGATCGAATATATTGTTCAGATTTAAACTTTAAGTCTGAGACTTGTAGATCGTCTGATTCATGTTGCCATCAGGGAAAAGTAGCGTTTCTTCCCAATGAAGAGGCGTATCCACAAGAATTAAAAGTCACGCTTGGGTCACAGAGTTGCAGATACACAGGAGATTTTAGAGACAGAAACATTATTCAAACAAACATAAGTCTTTTTCGGGAGTGAATCAAGCTCTGTGTGTAGTCGGCGGGGACTATTCTGTCTCTCAATTAAAAGAATAGAAAATCTTCCTCTTCATAGGGGTGCACCTTAGGAGTGAGACCCCCAACAGGACCAGAGGATGTCTGGGGGAGAAGAGAGACAAGGCAGTGAGACAAAAGGACAGCTGCTGTCCAGGCTTTTAAACGTTTGAAGCGCCGCATGATCTGCATCTCACATGGCGGTTCGAACATTTTCTGGCTCCATCCTAATGAAGAGACATGTGTATATTGAGATGTGCTACCCTTTCTGAATCTGCTATCTGTACTGTCAGCTTGCTGCTAGACTTTCCATACCTAAGCCACTCTCATTTTATTCATTTGGATTCTGACTATGGAACCAGTGGTTTTCTGTTTCAGAGACATTTTTGTTGTGTAAATTATCATATATGATGCAAATGTATGTTGAAAATAGTACTTGACATGAATATACATAAGTGCAGGGGTACCATATGTGTTACACCAGTGGTAACCAACATTTTTAACACTAGAATCCCTGAAGCCTATGAAAAAACGTGTAATCCTGGGCCACCTTAAATTCACTCGCACCTCCACATCAGCATCTTTTGTTTTGCAACTGTGTCGATCAGCATTGACAACAAGCAGCCTGCTAACTTATCCCCCCCACCGACGCAGCTTTAGTCATACACAAAGTTCTCCCAGCTTAGGCCTGTTTATCTGAATGTGAGGTGCCTTGAGTTGTATAGGATAAATAATATATCGTTATTTGGAACACATACATTTCATATGCATTCTGTGTCTACAATGATCTGTGTAAATGTAGGATGACAGGAAATGCAAGGCAAGAAATGTTGAATGTATAACTAAAACAGAATTTTTTCATATTCTACTAATAATTGTCAAAATGCTGACATGAAGTGTATAATGTGTGAAGGCTGAAGTCCAAATATCAAATAAACACTTTCACAAAAGACACAGATACAACAAAGCAAGTATGCTTTTTTCTAGAATTTAACAAAAGTAAAAGAAATTGGGATAGGGTACAATACATACACACACACCTATACATCTGCTTGGCTGGTGCAGAGGTAAGAACTGCTGTGTCCAAGTCGAGAGGTTGTGGGTTCAAGCCTGGGACCTTTGTGCATTAACTGTTTTGAGTAGTGAGCGGCTATTATTATTACTATTATAGAATAAAAGCATGCATTTCATTTATTTGAGTCTGTAACTGCCAGTGTAAATTTAAGGTATTTGTAAAAGTTAGCATCTTCTTTTATTATTCAATTTTATTCTCTTGGTCACGTTCATGCTCCCCCATATCTAACACTTGTCACAAGAATGGACAGGAGACATAAAAAGGTTTGGGGCAGCCACCTGTGTATTATGCCATGAATGCAAAATGGTTAATTGTTGTAGAGTCATGTCTAGTTCAATGTCAAAAACAGAACTGATGATGTGGCAAAAATGGCAACTTTAAAGGTCTGGAGAGGAAGTGAGATCCTCTGGATAGGAAGTGACATTCTTACAGATGACGGAACCAGACTTGACATCACCATGCGTGCCAGAACCAGAACTGGCGTCATATTGGCAGGAAGTGGCATCGTCACGGGCACTGGAACACTGTTTAATTTCCTGTCAATGGTCTGTAGAGGATTGAGATAAAAAGTCAGTGCACCTCACCACCCCCTGGTCAAACATGGAGTTGTCACTATTTGAGCACTTCAGCTGCCTCCCATGCACACGTGTGTGACACACTGTTAGTTCTCAGATAAAAATGTGCTATAACAGAGGTGAATTCAGATGAGGATGAGGGTTCTACATCAGAGAAAGAGAACAGAAGCCCTCCCCACAAGAAACGTCCACTCACACATAGGAACAACGCAGCTGCACCCAGAGTAAAAGTGAAAGATGACACCATTTGTATGCAGCAAGATTTTGTGCGTCATCATGCCAGTCAATCTGCCACAAACATGTTCCAAAAAGAAGAATGTCTGTCTACATTCTCAGTACCATTGCTTTGCTTGCATACTGAAGTGATTTTAGCTGCAGGTGGATGCTCCTGTTGCACTTTATGCAACTGTTATTATAGTTCTGCCTTTGTCCAGAAACTATTCCATAAGCTTTATGACCTTAGTCTTGGAAAGTCTTTCTCCCCTGGGAAGACTGGGATCTTTTCCTGAATAAGGAGCGGCATTGCAGATGTATTTTGTTGGCATGGCGTGGATCAAACACAGGAAGCTCTGCAGTCTACCTGTGATTTTACGCTGTCGGAAGATAAGTAAATAAATCAAGGTAAATAACATTCGATTTGGCTTTTATATATGTAACATATAAATGTTTTTTATATAAAGACCATTACAAAACATAATTACAAACAAGACTTTGCACGATACCTTGGCAAGCTCTATAGAATGTTTCGTTGAAGGACATGCATGTGGCAGATTCACTGGCAGGATGATGTCCAACCTCTTGCTGCATCCAAACGGTGCCATCTTTTGCCTTTATGCAGAGTGCAGCTGCTTCGTTGTTATGTGTGAAAATGGACTCAGTCAGTGTACTTGAATGCTGTCTGCGAGTGCTTTATAGTTTGGCTGATAGCTACAAACAGCCAATCTGTGGCAGTCAGTGAGGTGTCTGTCAGTAAGGCGGCTCCTGTACTTTGATCTGATTATTTTCATTTGTGAAAACACCATTTCACAGAGGTAAGTGTATACAAAGTATGCGCTCACACGTAGTGCACATGTGGTGAAGAGAGAAAACTTCTCTCTGCTGACAAGTCCCTAAAAGTCACTGTCCCTTGATCTGGCTTTCAGCTCCATGTCATTTTGGAAATCAACCATCTCCATGTCAACTCCTGTTGGTAAAGCCAATTCTTGCTATACATTGCCTGCTACCTGTTCTATATCATAGGCAGGATAAGGTTTTAGATGGATGCAGCAATATAGCAGCAATACAGAATGCAGAATGGCGTCTAACTCAAGAAGACGCTGGTTAAACTCTGCTGTAACTTTGTCCAGGTGAGGGTGAAAAGCATCCTTGTCTTTTATGTCTTGTGACATTTTTTCCAGTTTTTGTTAATGTGTGTCAGCCTTCCTTTCATTCGATGTGTGGACCAAACACTGAGCTTTGCCTTGAATGCGTTCATTGCACTTATCATGTGGGGGAGGTGTCGGCCTCCTCCCTGGAGTTCATTGTTGAGTGCATTCAGTTTTGAAGTTTAGTCTGTTAGAAACTCAAGGTCCAGTAGGCATGCATTATCTGATAGTTCCTTGTGCTCCCCATTCCTTGTCAACAGAAAAGCTTTTATTTCCAGCAGAAAGTCAATCTGCTGCAAAGTTTTGCTGCATCTAAATTACAGGATGTCAGCATGGAGAAGTAAGTCTCTGTAAGTGTCATTGAGCTCATCCAATAATGCCTTGAATAAGTGGTGCTGGAGCATTTTTGCTCGTATCGAGCTTATCAGACCGACTACAATTGTCATAACATATAAAAGTCCATGACCTTCCCAACCAAGGCGTATTGATAAATCATACAATGATAATTCACAAAGTTTGGAAAATCAGGGTCTTTACAACACAGTGCTATAAAACCAGCATGTATATAATGCATTGCCGGGGCTCCATCAGTAGTAGCTGCCAAAGCATTATGAATATGGATGTCATTTTCACAAAAGAGTGAGGAAGTCCTCCTATGTAGCAGAATCCTGGAAAGCCATTCTGACAAATACAACAAGCTGAACTGTATCTGTTTCATCCAGGGATTCATCGAACTTTAGCGAAAAACATTCACAGAGTGTCAAGGCTTTCAACACTTGTCGATCCACATCCTCCATGACAGTGACTTGACCCTCATTGTCACAGTTGCACTGCCAAGTGAGACCTCACAAAGTCCGGTTTTGATGTCATCATTGTTTTTGAAGTGGCTGAAAAGGGTCTCTACTGTAATGTCAAATGCTTCCTTCAATAAATCGCCTGTAAAAAGACTTCTTGTGTTTAGCCAAAAGGTGAATTATTTGAAATGATGCTTCAATAGCAATTTTATTTTGAGCAACAGGTTTTTTGAAAAGCGATTGCTGGGCCTTTAACTCTAATTTTAGCTCCTCAACTTTCCGAGCACGGATTACGCTCTTTGGTCGGCACTTGTTTTTGAATTTCTCATGGATGGTGTTGTGATGCCACTCCAGAATTCCTCTTTTAGATTGTGCTTGTTTTTGGTGGCACAACAAACATACATACTTGTCTCTCACCATAGTAAAAAGAAATTCCTCTTCCCATTCTGGAAATAATGGAAATTATACATTTTCGCCTTCTTTTGTGGAACCCCACCATGCTATCTACCAAGCAAGTGTTTTATTCTGACGTTTACGGCAGTAAATGTTCCAGTACTATCTAATTGGTTACTTTAATTCAGCACTTGATATGCAGGGAACAATACAACTGGATCGACATAGAATGAGAGTGTGAGAGAGGGGCTTGCAAAACTGAACAGACATAATCCATTTGTGTATTAATTTTTTATCTGTTTTTTTTGGAGCTACAGGGAAAGTCTGAAAGATCTACCAGTTGATCATGATTGATTGGTTGGTGACCACTGAGATACAGGGTCCTGAAGCTGTGGAATGGTCTGCCTGCTAGTATAACAGTCGCCCCTTCAGTCTAAGCTTTTAAATCCAGGCTGAAGACTCACTATTTCAGTTTAGCATACCCTGTGTAGAGCTGCTGATTAGCTGTGTATACTGTATCTCTGTGTTTAGTCATTAGTATTAAAATATAACTAATATAATATTGATAAACTGTTACTAATGCTCGCCTATTCTGTTTTTCTTCTCAGTTTCCTCATGTGGCACTTGCTGCCAAGTTGTTTGCCTGCCATGGAAAAGACAACTCTGATAAAGAAGCACTGGAATAATCAGGTAGAGGGGTCCTTTCATCAGATTTGTCACCCCAGCACTGACTCAGTTGTGGAATGGCCAATAGGGGGGAGGCGGCTTGTTGGCTGACGTCTCCAGGAATTTGAACAAATCTTTATCCTCATATGTTATCGTTCTGTCCTCAGTGAGTGATATAATCAATTCTTGCATTTTGTATATCGCTGTGCTCCTTACATCACAGATAGTGATTGTATGAATATGGTAGCATTTCTGTGTTTCAACATCCCTGGATAAACAAGGAATTTTGCATAGTTATTTTCTAAGTAAGTAAACCAAGTGCTACATATTGTTTCAGTTTTTAAATCCTCCTTACATCCTTGATTTTTGATTCCCCATTTGTCCTTGTGTCCTGTTTGCTTGGTCTCTCTGATTATTCTGGCTTTGATCCCATTTTTTGCCTCACTATATTTAGCCACACATTCTCATCTCCTGGTTATCTATTTTGTTCTCACAAAGAGATACATGTTATTACACCTAACAAATACTGCCACATTTTCTTCACAAACAACACACAGTCTTGCCTCTGCTTATCACAATCAAAAATAAACTCCCTCTTTATCAGCTTTTCTTTCTAGGACACTGCAGTGTGTTAAAAAACCTGCAAGGGGCGTCAGTTAGTAATTTTCTAAACTGCTTTGTCCTGAACAGGGTCAGACACACACACACAACAACCACACACTAGGTTCACTTTAGTAACACCAGACCACCTAACTTACATGTCTTTGGACTATGGGAGGATACCACAGCACCTGGAGGAAACCTACGCAGGCACGGGGAGAACATGCAAACTCCACACAGGGTTGCGTGGTGATGAGTTCAATAATTTATCTAACTGACTATGAAAATAAAATCTGAAGGATCAATTTACCTCATGACTTTTCAATGTAACCTCCCATGTGAAGCAACAACAATTTCCCACAATGTTTCTCTTTAATGGCATCATGTAATGACTTCATTATGGAAGCACAGGTTTCACTAGTGATGGTTGACTCCAATAGCACCATGATTTTTCTGGCTGACTGCTGCACATATAATTTCTTGGGGTACAACTTATGCTTCCATTTCATGGACTATGTGAGAAAATGTTATTGGGATTTTTTATAACACTGTCCAAGGTTTTCTGACTGAATTCCTGGCAACATGCTTTCTGATCTGGTGTCAGTGTTTGGTGTACCCATCAGGAACTGACCTTTGACATCATCAAGTGAGTGTTGATGATTGTGGAAAGTGTGCCAGTTGAAATGCTAAGTTAATAGGCTATAACATTCTGTTCCTTTGTATGGAATTTGAAGACAAAACAATGCTCTCAATTGGTCAGTTTCTTTGTAGACTCACAGGTACTCGTGTTTGCCTTCTGTCCCTATGTCTGTTTATTATGAAATGACCTCAAGCTTCCTGTGTGACATGCCAATACATATACTGATCCCCTGTTACAAGTTCAGATTTGTTACACAAATATGTGATACTCAGGTAGATTATTGAATAACCCTAATACCAGTAGCAATGGGACTGAAATCAGCACTGAATGAATAATTTTGCAGTAGCACACAAAGTCAAGTGACAGCAGCAGTCCAGATACAGGCTAGAATTTCTAGTAAAAACAAAGTAATTCATTTACACCTGCATTAATATGCATCATGGTCAGAGGGGTACCTGACCACATTAAAAAATGGGAGTAAACACGTTGGTGATGGATCACACAGACCACAATCAGAGTTGGTCAAGAACAGATAGCAATTACATTTAACATGACAGGAAATGCAAAGGTGTTTTCTATCGACATACAACAATCAAGTCAGTGGAAAAGACAAAATAATCATCTATAGTGGTGACAAAAGTCAGGTAAGCAGTTGAAGAGTAGCCAGACCTGACACACGTATGGGCGTGAGTGAAGTCAGCTACTCATTGTTTGGCATTATGACTAAAGTTCCTTATTGCAATGTGGTATGTTACCATCTTTTCACTTTTTCTTGTTGGATCCTTATGAGCAGCCAATGTCACCACTGTCCCCATGTCCCGATTCTGACTACAAGTTAGTAGCAGGCTGTGCAGATAAACACAAGCAGACCCTAGAAATGTATTTTAATGCCAGGTGTTAATGTAATCCAGCTACATTATATACAGACACAATCTATATATGAAACATCTGTTAAAGGGGCTCTGTAAATACTAATGTCTGTATGTATCACATTTCGAATACTGATGGAGTGGGCTGGTTTAATAGATCCAACGGCTAGATTCAGCCTGTTGACCTTGAATTTCACAATTCTGGCCTAGATGAGCTGTGCTATGCTAAGGGTCTTGGTTTTGCTATTGCATTTATATTTTAATTGAATGTTGATGATCTTCATTATGGTAAATCTCTGTGTACACCTTCCATGTCCTGGCTGTAGGGTATAGGGATGTTATTACAAAACACATGATTTTGTTCACTTATGAAGATTTTAATTGCATAGAATTTTCAAACCATTGCTTCCAAACCTCAGAATTAGTGTTCCGTTTAACCCTCATCTTGTACACTTTCTGTATTCAGTCATCCACATACATTTTGTTCAGAAATAATAAAAATGCCTTATCCAGTCAGTGACCCTTATCCAGTCTGCCCCTGTTCTGAGGACGCAATTTGTTTTCTTTTTCTTGTCTGTCTTATGTGCTGAGTCTGCAGCTTAGTCAACTGTCTGTAGACACCTTCTTCTTGCTATTGGACCACCCTTAGCAATGTCATGCAGACAAGACTGCCAGGGTAATATTAGATATATCTTTCAATCCAATTAAAGGATTAATGCACAGGAATTCTAATGGCCTCAGGCTATCAAGATGAAAGAGACATAGTGGAGATGAATAAGGGTTGTCACTTTTTTCTGGGGTTTTCCAGGCCATATACGTGAGTAATTATCTCCCCTGGAACAAAATCTAACAAACAGAAAATAGTAGCTATATGACATGGTTTATCCAAACTTAACCCTGACTCTGCTTCTTTAAAATCTGACTCTGCTATGCCTCCACATACACTCCATGTTCTTGTTCAAAACGAGAACCATCCATCCCTGTAACCACTCACTATCAAACCCATTTAATCCAGTTTAGGAGTGTAAAAAGAAATAAATGATCATTTTGATTTTTAATAATGGAAAGAAGGCTTTAATACAACACCTCAGAGGAACAGGTCCACATTCCTTCCAATACCTGGATTTATATCAGGATTTTCATTCTCCAGTTTTTATAATAGTCTTATTGAAATTCTGTCTTTTGCGGCTCATATGTAGTGTCTGTTTAGAAGAAGACTAATTGTTTTGGAAATGTTATGGAGTGTACAATCCTATATCCTTAATAATTTCTCCTTATGAGGTGGAAGCCTCAGTATTTTTGCTCTTTGATTCTAACTACAGTAGGCATTCTTAATTATTGAGAAATTGGATGTTTCAAAGCATAATCTGAATATTTAATCTTTGTGCATATTCTCTTCTTCCGTAACATTCTGTTAATATACCTCAATGAGTCAGCATTTTTAAATGGTATACTTTGCTGTCATGTGTTATGAACATCCTAACATTTCAAGCACAGCACTTTTCAATTTGTCACTGAAGAGAATACATTTTAACTTTCTCACTCAAGTCCTAGGCTTAAACAGTGCTTTGATTTGCATACCATCGGGTTTAGATGTTTGACCACACTGATGATTCAGTTACTGGAATACCCTGATGAAGGATATTCTTAACAACTGAGCTACAGTATGCAGTTCACATCATATATACTATTATATTATAAAAGTCAAAAGTCAAAAGTCAAAGTGAACTTTATTGTCATCTCAACCATATACAAGTATACAGATAGACGAAATTGCGAAGCTCAGGGTCCACAGTGTAACAACATGATGTGCAAATAATAAATTAAAAATAGAATTAAAATTTAAAAATTTAAAAATTAGAAATTAAAAATTAAAAGTTAAAACACAAACAAGACAAGACATTGTGCAAAGATAGGACAAAGAAGTAGCAGCAATATTGATGTGTAAGATATGTAATATAATAAATAAATAAATAAAAAATAATAGATATAGATAATACAGAGATTATCAGTGTATGATAATAGTTGTTTAAGACATGCGTAAACAATGACAGGTCAGAATGTTTGACAGCAGAAGGATATCAGGAGTGTCAAAATACTTAAAGGTCAGTATGAGATTTTCAGTTCTTTTCTACATGCACACTCATCTTTGCAGGACAGTGGTTTTCATTTATAAAAGTTCTGTTTTTAAAGGTGTCTAGGTGTCTTAGTATATATAATCCCAAACACTTTACATCTGTCATTTGCAGAGGCGTGTAAGGATGAATAAACTAATCATCTGCAGGAAGATAAAGTAATTTAACCCAGGTTTCAATTAATCCAAATTCCCGCCTTGGGACAAATAAAATTACATCCAGTTATCTACACAGTGGAAGTAATAAAAAATAACCTAAATTTATGAATAAGTTCCTATAAAACTGCTTTATTATTGTAAACATTTTTGATGTTTAAGTTCAGTTCAGTTCAAATCAACTGAAATTTATGGCACTCTTCAATTTATAAGACCGGGGCCTGTTTATCGGGTGTCTCAGAATTACTTCTATAGGAATTGCACTAAAACTCTGACTATGATAAGAGTTTGTCCTACAAATAATTGATATGTTCCAGGGGTTCATGGAATGCACAGCTCAGCGTATCTGAGTGACATTTGGCTGTCAATCAGCCCTACAGCCCTGCTTATCTTCAAAGTAACATGCTGACTACTACAGTACATTTTACATCCATGTGATTCACATAGGCTGGCTCATCCGCACTTACGACAATTATCTTTATGTGCATTATGATTTTCATGAATGCCTCTTGCTTTAAGATTACCTCTCGTTGAGTCATGTGCATATCCATATACATGCATATTCTGCATATTACCTCATACTCTTGTAAGAGTGTTCACAGTTTGGTGCAAAGTTCAAGAAATGCTTGGTTGTAACACATCCAAATCATCGCTACTGCAAAGCGAACTTTTCCCTGCGGTCAAAATGCATGTTACCATCACTTCTATTTTGGCTTCTCCATGAAGATGGATCAATCATGTAACATTCAAGATTTGTTACGATTATTATTCCATTTCTTTCAGATCAACCTCTTTTAATAAGTTCATTATTGCCCAGTGTTTTTAAAATATTGAGTCTTTCCTGAGTGTGCCAATCTTTGGCTGAATGCTATTTCTCCTAGTGTGTTAGAAGAGCCCGCAAGTTCTCCTAAATCCTGGTGATGTTAGGAGTAGTTTCCTAAATTAGGAAAATCAATAAAAAGCTTTTATTCCTACTCCTAGTGGTAGGACCAAATTTGTGATATTCAACTTTTTGAGAAAGTTAGGACCGTTTTCATACTCTGAGAAAGTTGATAAATACAGGCAGAGATCACTACATACTATTACAATTATAGTATAGCCTGAAACACATACCATGCAACTATACACAAAAAAGGAAATTCTAAATGCAGAAAATATATAGACATTTTAAATATTGGGAATAAATTGGCTTCTTAACACACACAAACATGAACTCTAATGAAACTTTCAAACATTGATTATTTTGAAATAGTCTGAATTTTTTTTATGTCTAGTATATTATTGGTGACAACTCCTCACAGCAGAACCTGCTTGAGGAATAATTCTATCATAATGACCCAAATGCTGGCCCAGGACACTATGAATAGAAGGGTAATGAGAAACACTTAGAAACAGCCAATCACAAAGATTACTGAAATTATTAAAGACCAATATTGTTATGATTATTGTAGCAGACACAGAAAGAAGTGAAACAATGACTGAAAAATTTAAGAAAATGTAAAAAGGGGGAGTGAAAAAGAATGGTCAAAGAATCACCAGAAAAGAATAGAAAAACCAAATAGTAAACCACAAAAATAATCCAAAAATCAAAGTAAAAACTACTAAGTTTCTGGTTTAAAATGCCTTTCTCAAACTCCTATGGAACACATATTTTTGAAAAATGTTTTAGTCATTGACCTATTACACTTATGTACACATTGTTATGCTGTCATATCAACTAGGAAAGTATAATGACACCAAACATAATGACAATGTCTGAAAAAGTTACTAGCAACTGATATCATTGCTTCAAACAGAATGTTGGTGACCATTAACATTAGAATTACCAGAGCCTACGAAAAAACTCGTAGATCCACCCCACCTTAAATCCGTTCGCACCTCTCTGCCAGTGTCTTTTGTCGATAAAGATGTGCTGATAAAGACAAGCAGCAAGCAGCCTACTATTCCATCCCCCCACTGCCGCAGAACGTGCACAAAGTTTTTTCCTGCTCATGCCTTGATTATCTGGGAGTTACAGACGCAAACCAAATGTATGTGTTTAGCGTATAATATTAACAATAAGGCAGCTCACTACTGAAAATGGTAAATAGAGGAGGCAGTCAGAATTGAACCGGGGAACTCTTGGTTACAAGTCAGCAAATCTTACCACTACTCCACTTGTCTTTCCCTTGAACCTTTTGTGAAAGTGTTTATTTGATCTTTGGCTTCAGGCTTCATACATTATATAGTTTATGCCTACACTTTGTCATTTACTTCTAAAATATGAAAAACGTTTCTGTTTTAACAATGTGTTTACACAGATTATTGTAGAAATGGAACACACATGAAATGCTTGTGTTCCAAATAATTATTATCTATTATTTCCACTCTAAAATTCCAGCACTTCACTCCCAGATAATCAAGGCATGAGCTGGGAGAACTTTGTACACGTTCTGCGGCAGTGGGGGGATGGAATAGTAGGCTGCTTGCTGCTTGTCTTGATCAGCACATTTACAGGACAAAAGACGCTGGCAGAGAGGTGCGAATAAATTTAAGGCGGGCCAGATCTACAAGTTTTTTCGTAGGCTGTGGTAATTCTAGTGTTAAAGTGTTTCAACGTTGGGACATCCTGATTTTTCTGGTTTTAAATTACATTTTTTTCTACCTTGTTGTAGGTTTTTGGAGGCTTTATGTGTCAATGAAATTAATATAGGGGCATTTTGCATTAATCATTTAATTACAAGTTCATATAACTTTATTATCGTTTATTTTAAAGTGCATCATGTTGCCATTTTGTAGTCTCAACATTTTGTTGCTGTTACTGGGGGCTTTGTCTTGGGAGGTCAGTATGCATGTAATGGATACTCAGCTTTATAAGTCAGTGCACCATTCAGCACAGTGCTTGAGATTATGGAGTTACTCCTCAAACAACCTCAGTCTAGCGTTCTTAATAATTTAATGTCCTCTGGTTCAGAACTCGTAGCATTCCACTTCTCAACTTTGTTTATGGTTTTAGTGTCTTGGTCTAGGTGACAACACATCTACTTAAAAACTCCTGGCAATCCTTGTTTCAGTTTTTTTTACAACTTATCACTTCATTTTTTTGACAGAGGTTTCTCTGAGTCTTAGACATTAACTCTCATCACAGTTTCTATAAACATGTGAATCCAGTTAATACCATTTTTGTGATCATTCACATTCTCCTTTCCAGCAAGCGAATCAGGAAGGTCAGCTGGAAATAAAAAGGCAAATGGATGTTGTCTGTGCTACAGTCCAGCTGATCCTCTTTGGATACTCACAACTAGTATAATAGAATGAACCTATCCAAAATGGTGCTGCCAGGATGTCACTGTGATAACTATAAATTATCCAACAGGCCAGAAAAATTCACATAATGCAGAAGACAAAATAGAAACAAACAACATCACAATAAATATATATGCTAAAATAATGAATCTTAATTTAAGAAATCATTATTCAAAGGCTGAGACAGAGAAGCATTTTAAAAACTTAAAAGTTTTTTTCAGAAATGGGGGGCCCTAGCTACAGGTTCTACCACTCATTGTAATTTTATTTATCTTGAAATATCTATTAAGCTCATCATCTTGTCATTGTACACTTTTTGAGTATATTAATAATTTCAATAAAATAGAAAGATTAATTACATCTTTGCTGTTTCATTAATGCTGAAAAAAAGTCAAGAACAAAGGAGAAATTAATCTGGAAATGAATAGAGAAGAAAACCATAACAAAAAACTTAATAAAGTTGTTGCCATAAAGTTAAAAATAAAAACTTAAAAGCCCAATATGTAAACCAACATTGCAATAAAAAAAAACTCAAGTCCTAATTCTCTGAAAAAATGTGTATGCACCATGTAGACTCCTATACTTGAATCTGTGACAAAGGAGATCACAAATAAGTTCTGGTCTTAAGCCGACATATACATTTCTATTTTCTACCCATGTCTGCTCAGCTGCAGACTGCTACTTCCAGGCTACTTGGTTAAAAAACTTAACATGTAACTTTTAAAACCACAGGGAACTGAACAAGGAGCCACTACTTACAATTTATATTTCTCCTTTTCTATCATCTGTGTGACACTTCTCAGCATATTCTTTGGAAACTTACCACATTGCTGTCAACACCACTTGACTCTGATCACACTTCCTTTCTTTATAAGCTAGACACAACTTTTAAATGTCATCATAATCATTCTCAAATATTCTTTTTTTTAAATATTTGAAGTGATCAAAACTTTTTACTGTCTATATCTATGTAATAAGCATTGTGATATTAAGATTATAAGTGGATTTTGTGGCTACCAGAAGTACTACTTATTAAATCTTGTTCATAATCTTACACATGAAGCAAAGACTGTCAGGTAAAGAAATTACACATTGTTGGATTTGTAGGTATGAATATTAGGTTATATCTGACACTGTTGCTTCATACTGTACCAGCCAAAATGACATAACAAAAATAACAAAAAACATTTCAAGTCATTTCAAGAAGCAGGGTGGCATAGTTAGCACTGCTGAATCATTGATCCTGTATTCTGTGATAAAATCCTTTGCCCAGTCATTATCTGTTGGAAGTTTTCATGGCTTCCCTGAATCAGGTTTGTCTCATACTTCCACAAATATGTCTCCTTCAGGTTGACTGATGATTCTAAATTGGCACCATCAGAGCATATGTGCCCTGGGACTGATTGATGCTGCATCCAGCACTGTTACTTCCATGATAGATACTGGTACCTCAGAGTCCCAAAATGGAATAATTCAATTGAGTTTATATTTGTATAGCACTCTTCACTGAGTATATGTGCAAATCACTATGACAAATTGACAGCTAGATGCAAATGTAAACTTTACAAATTACTACTTCCATAATAAGTACACGTAAAGAAAAAAAATTATTTAACAAAAGGAAAAAATGTGGTTAGAAGCCAATTAACATAAATGGAGCACACCACCATCTACCCATGAATTAACTGTTGAACTGTTGATAAAGAGATTTTAAGAATCTTATGCCTTTATACAAAGTTTTTTTTTTATTTTGACTTAAAAAGAGATCAGAAATTTCAAATGTTTTGTGGGAAATTTAATCCCTTTTACATTCCAAATGAGTAAAAACCCAATCAGCTATAGAATGATGGCCCTTTAACAATAAAACCTTCCCGCATTATGAACTTGGAAATATTCCGGCATCTTCCTGTTCCCATTGGTTTAAGAGAAATGGTTGTCTCTACCATTAAGGCCACAGAGTAACTAGTGGAAAAAAAGGTTCTTTTAAACTATCACCCTCAGTTTAATCCATCAATCATGCTGCAACGAACATTGATAGCACCTAACTATTAGACAGCATATTCCTATCTTAACTCAATGTGTAACATGAAGAGATTACAGAAGGTATACCTCATCCCATTCCCTAGCAGCATTTCAGAGAGCAGAAAATTTTCAAAAAACAAGCAGGAAAGGAAACAAATTTATATAAGACAGATGGGATCTGTAATGGCAGGTCCATCTTGCATTTCTAACAGGAAAAGTGCACACTTTACATCTAATAGGCCTGTCTGAAAATTATATTTGGGAAGAAAATTCACATCACGCCCACATCAAGGCAATTAATCACTGCCAAACAACTTGGTAGAATGCCTTTGGACTTTTTAATGACATAAGCTCATACAAAATTCAACAAAAGGGCAGCACAGGAAATATTTAAACTCAAGAACCAAGCACTTTGAGATAGGAAAAGTATATGCTTTTTTACAGTGATACCTAGTAATTGAAAAAAATTATCAGAAAATAACAAAGAATGATTCAACTAGCCTGGTAGGGCCACCCAAGGCAAACTGGTCCTAGGTGAGGGATGATACAAAGAGCGGTTCAATAAACCTCCAATGATGAGCGAAAACTTTGGATGACGTTTTCCCTTGCCCGGACGCGGGTCACCGGGGCCCCCCTCTGGAGCCAGGCCTGGAGGTGGGGCTCGATGGAGAGCGCCTGGTGGCCGGGCCTGCACCCATGGGGCTTGGCCGTGCACAGCCCGAAGAGGTAACGTAGTCCTCCTTCCCATGGGCTCACCACCTATTGGAGGGGCCAAGGAGGTTGGGTGCAGTGTGAGCTGGGTGGTGGCCGAAGGCGGGGACCTTGGCAGTCTGATCCTCGGCTACAGAAACTGGCTCATGGGACGTGGAATGTCACCTCTCTGAAGGGGAAGGAGCCTGAGCTAGTGCGCGAGGTCGAGAGGTTCCGGCTAGAAATAGTCGAACTCACCTCGGCGCACAGCTTGGACTCTGGAACCAATCTCCTTGAGAGGGGCTGGAGTCTCTACCACTCTGGAGTTGCCCCCGGTGAGAGGCGCTGAGCAGGTGTGGGCATACTTATTGCCCCCCGACTTGGAACCTGTTCATTGGGGTTTACCCCGGTGGACAAGAGGGTGGCCTCCCTCCGCCTTCGGGTGGGGGGAAGGGTCCTAACTGTTGTTTGTGCGTATGCACCGAACAGCAGTTTGGAGTATCCACCCTTTTTGGAGGCTCTGGAGGGGGTGCTAGAGGGTATACCTTCTGGGGACTCCCTCGTTCTGCTGGGAGACTTCAATACTCACGTGGGCAATGACAGTGAGACCTTGAAGGGTGTGAATGTGAGGAATGGCCCCCCCAATCTGAACCTGAGCGGTGTTTTGTTATTGGACTTCTGTGCTCGTCACGGATTGTCCATAATGAACACCATGTTCAAGCATAGGGGTGTTCATATGTGCACTTGGCACCAGGACACCCTAGGCCTCAGTTCGATGATCGACTTTGTGGTCGTGTCATCCGTCTTGCGGCCACATGTCTTGGACACTCGGGTGAAGAGAGGGGCGGAGCTGTCAACTGATCACCACCTGGTGGTGAGTTGGCTTCGATGGTGGGGGAGGATGCCGGTCAGGCCTGGTAGGCGCAAACGTGTTGTGAAGGTCTGCTGGGAATGGCTGACAGTCCCCTGTCAGAAGTAGCTTCAACTCCCACCTTCGGCAGAACTTCGACCATGTCCCGAGGGAGGTGGGGGACATTGAGTCCGAATGGGCCATGTTCCGTGCCATCTATTGTTGAGGCGGCTGACCGGAGCTGTGGCCGTAAGGTGGTCGGTGCCTGTCGTGGCAGCAATCCCCGAACCCGTTGGTGGACACAGGCGGTAAGGGATGCCGTCAAGCTGAAGAAGGAGTACTATCTGACCTTTTTGTCCTGTGAGTCTCTGGAGGCAGCTGATAGGTACCGACAGGCCAAGTGGAATGCATAGGAGGAGTTTGGGGAGGCCATGGAGAACGACTTTCGGACGGCTTCGAGGAGATTCTGGTCCACCATCCAACATCTCAGGAGGGGGAAGTAGTGCAGTGTCAACACCGTATATGGTGGGGATGGTGCACTGCTGGTGGGGGGAGTACTTTGAAGACCTCCTCAATCCCATTAACATGCCTTCCAATGAGGAAGCAGAGCCTGGGGACTCTGAGGTGGGCTCTCCCATCTCTGGGACTGAGGTCACCGAGGTGGTCAAAAAACTCCTTGGTGGCAGGGCCCCGGGGGTGGATGAGATACGCCCAGAGTTCCTCAAGGCTCTGGATGTTGTAGGACTGTCTTGGTTGACACGTCTCTGCAACATCGCATGGACATCGGGGACAGTGCCTCTGGATTGGCAGACCGGGGTGGTGGTCCCCCTCTTTAAAAAGGGGGACCGGAGGGTGTGTTCCAACTACAGAGGGATCACACTCCTCAGCCTCCCTGGAAAAGTCTATTCGGGGGTTCTGGAGAGGAGGGTCCGTCGGATAGTCGAACTTCGGATTCAGGAGAAACAGTGTGGTTTTCATCCTGGTCGCGGAACAGTGGACCAGCTCTACACCCTTAGAGTCCTGGAGGGTGCATGGGAGTTTGGCCAACCAGTCTACATGTGTTTTGTGGACTTGGAAAAGGCATTCGACCGTTTCCCTCGGGGAATCCTGTGGGGGGTGTTCCAGGAGTATGGGGTACCGGACCCCCTGATAAGAGCTGTTCGGTCCCTGTACAACTGGTGTCAGAGCTTGGTCCGCATTGCCGGCAGTAAGTCGAGCCCGTTTCCAGTGAGAGTTGGACTCCGCCAGGGCTGCACTTTGTCACCGATTCTGTTCATAACTTTTATGGACAGAATTTCTAGGCGGAGGCAGGGTGTTGAAGGGGTCTGGTTTGGTGGACTCAGGATTGGGTCACTGCTTTTTGCAGATGATGTTGTCCTGTTTGCTTCATCAGGCCGTAATCTTCAGCTCTCTCTGGATCAGTTCGCAGCTGAGTGTGAAGCGGCTGGGATGAGAATCAGCACCTCCAAATCCGAGACCATGGTCATTAGCCGGAAAAGGGTGGAGTGCCCTCTCAGGGTTGGGGGAGAGATCCTGCCCCAAGTGGAGGAGTTCAAGTATCTCAGGGTCTTGTTCACGAGTGAGGGAAAAATGGACCGTGAGATCGACAGCCGAATCGGTGCGGCATCCACAGTGATGCGGGCTCTGCATCGGTCTGTCGTGGTAAAAAAAGAGCTGAGCCGTAAGGCAAAGCTCTCAATTTACCAGTCGATCTACGTTCCTACCCTCACCTATGGTCATGAGCTATGGGTAGTGACCGAAAGAACGAGATCACGAATACAAGCTGAAATGAGTTTCCTCCGCAGGGTGTCTGAGCTTTCCCTTAAAGATAGGGTGAGAAGCTCAGTCATCAAGGAGGGGCTCAGAGTAGAGCCGCTACTCCTCCGCATCGAGAGGAGTCAGATGAGGTGGCTCGGGCATCTGATCAGGATGCCTCCTGGACGCCTCCCTGGTGAGGTGTTCCGGGCACGTCCCACCGGGAGGAGGCCCTGGGGAAGACCCAGGACACGCTGGAGGGACTATGTCTCCCGGCTGGCTTGGGAATGCCTTGGGATTCTTCCGGAAGAGCTGGAAGAAGTGGCTGGGGAGAGGGAAGTCTGGGCCTCTCTGCTCAAGCTGCTGCCCCCGTGACCCGACCCCGGATAAGCGGAAGAGAATGGATGGATGGATTCAACTAGCACTTCTGCTAGTCATAGATGTTAGTGAAGAAGGATCCTCTTTCATTTTATATCCACATAATCCCTTTCGGGTTAGGATCCAAAATCTTCTTTTAGCAATCAGAACCTTGGTATTGCTGGGAATTCACACACACAAACACAATTTACTAAATAATCTTCAAACTGTGGGCACAATTTTGTAGTGCATAAGTAAAACCTAACACAGATTATGACATACTTATAATTAACACATCCTGTAAAAACTCTTTCTGTGGAGCTTGAGCAATTGAACATCAGTTAACATCCTTATACTGCCTTCTCCCATTAAACAGAAAATGAGCCTTTTGAAATTCACTTTGGGCAACCACATGTATAATGAGAGAATAGTATTATAAATTATCTCAAAAAATCTGTCAGTGAAATCTATTCAATAATTTTCTCTACCAAAGCACTGTTTCAATTTCTCATGTTTATGCACTGATACGGGCAGAACAAATTTCAAAAGGTTACTATATATGCTGTATATTAAGATGAATAATTTCCTATGAAAATGAACAGACTGATTATCTCAATAACAGATCTTTCTTATTTCTACCCGAAACAAGCTCTTGCTGTTAAGTCACACTTTTCGATATGACCTTTGGGGAAACTGCTATGTGTGGTTTGTCTTTCCCCCACAGTTTTTCAATAAAAGTAAAATAATACTCATTTAAGCTCATCTGCCTCATTATTTTAACAGGCTCTTGAGTTTCAGTCTGTGCAGAAACATAAAGCTTTTCATGTCATTAGATTTGATATTTTCAAAGGGGTTTAAAGATTTTGTTTAGATTTTTGCTGGTTTGGCCACTGAACTTCATGCCTGTATGTGTGACTATTTTATTATATCCTCATCTGCTCTTATGTATTTGATAGTTCAATTCAGTTTATTCTTGTTAAGTACACTTTCACTAATGAGACCAATGTGGCATTAAAATAATTACATATATATATATATATATGAAAAGTGAAATGCAACATAAATGCAAAACATAATGTTGCAATATAAAAAAGTGATATCATGCAACATATACAAAAATAGTATTTCCATTCTGTATTCAAACCTGCTTAATCTATTTCAGGTCACCTGGGGTTGGGGCCTTTCTTGGCAGCACAGGCCACAAAACAGAAGGCAGCCCTTGAAAAATGTTCAGTCCGTCGCATGGCCTATACAGCGTGGTTGCAAATTCTATCTGTTCTAGATCAAATGTATTCTGAAAAGGATCATACTGTCGCCAGACAATAACTATTTCATGTTGATAAAAACATGTGTCAAAATAGATCCATCATACATAACGACATATTCACTCTGTGGCAGACCAATAGTTATGGAGCTACGACCATGTGGCACGATTCCCCGCGGGTGATCAGGCTCACAGAATCCTCATTGTTGAGGACCCGAGTGGCTGGGCCAGGCCAAGGGGATGCTCATATAATACCTCGTTGCAGCAGATAGATGGTCATTTCCGGAGAGTGTGACTGGACCGTGTGTCTGCCTCGGAGGTTGCCAACCAAAATCCAATGCTGTTTCAACTTGTGGTGGGTGGGTGGGAACCATAAGAAGAGAATGGAAATGGAAAAGGCTTTGTAATTCAAAAATATTTTCCTATAATTAATTGAAAAGTAACAGAACAGAGCAGGCATCATCCAAAATTTTCTTGTATCAAATTTCATGATGCAAAATACTAATAAAATTAAACAGATCTTGTATTGTGTATCACATGGCATTCCATGAGATTGAAAGTGCTGAATTTTTAGCTAATACACAATAATATTTTGCAATCTATTACAAGTATATGTATGTTAAGTGAATGAATTTGATCGACATTAGCATGCTGACAAAGTACATGTGCAATGCTACTTCAGTATGTGAATGACTTTAGCTGCAGGTGGAAGCTCCTGTCGCACTTTATGCCACTGTTGTTATGGTTCTACCTTTATCCAGAACGATTTCATAAGCTTTATGACCTTAGTCTCAGAAAGTCTTTCTCCCGTGGGATGACTGGGATCTTTTCCTAAATAACGAGCAGCATTGCACTTGTACTTTGTCAGCATGGTGTGTCGATCAAACACAGGAAGCTCTGCAGTGTACTTGTGACTTAACGCTGTAAGAAGATAAGTAAATAAATCAAGGTAAATAGGTAAAAAACATTTGATCTGGCTTTTATATAAGTAACATATAAATATTTTTTATATAAAGACAATTACAAAACATAATCACAAACAGAATTTTGCACAATACCTTGACAAGCTTGGCATGCCTTGCTGTTTCATTGAAGGACATGCACGTGGCAGGATGATGCCCAGCCTCTTGCTGCTTCCAAATGGTGCCATCTTTTGCCTTTACGCCTAGTGCAGCTGGGTTGTTCTTATGTGTAAGTGGACGTTTCTTGTGTAGAGGGCTTCTGTTCTTTCTCCGATGCAGAACCCTTGTCCTCATCTGAGTTTACCTCTATTATAGCACGCCTTTATTTAAAAACTAACAGTGTCAAATAAGGGGGAGCATGAATGTGACTGAGATAATAAAAGTGAATAATAAAACAAAACGCTAACTTTTACAAGTACCATAAATTTACACCGGCTGTTATGGACTCAAATAAATCAAATGTATGTTTTAATTCTATAATAGTAATAATAATAGCCGCTCACTAATCAAAACAGTTAATGCATGAAGGACCCGGAATCGAACCCGCAACCTCTTGATTATGAGACTGATTTTCTTACTGCTGCACCAGCCAAGAGGTCATTTCAGTATTGTACCCTAACCCAATTTCTTTTTCTTCAGTTATATTCTTGAATAAAAGCGCACTTGTTTTGTTATGCTTGTACCTTTTATGAAACTGTTTATTTGATATTTGGACTTCAGTCTTCAAACATTATACACTTCATGTCAAAATGTTGTCATTAGTACTATAACATGAAACAAGTTTCTGTTTTAGCTATGTGTTCAACACTTCTTGCTTCACATTTCCTATCATCCTACATTTACCCAGATCGTTGTAGACATGGAACACACATGAAATGCAACTTCAAGCACCTCACACCCAGATAAACAGACTTGAGCTGGGAGAACCTTTTGTACAACTTGAGCTGTGGCAGTGGGGGGGATAGGATAGCAGGCTGCTTGCTGCTTGTGCTGATCGACACATTTACAACACAAAAGACGCTAATGGCTGCGGTGGGTTGGCGCCCTGCCCGGGATTGGTTCCTGCCTTGTGCCCTGTGTTGGCTGGGATTGGCTCGAGCAGACCCCCGTGACCCTGTGTTCGGATTCAACGGGTTGGACAATGGATGGATGGATGGAAGATGGTAATGGAGAGGTGCGAAGGACCTTAAGACTGCCCGGGATTTCAGCATTTTTCATAGGTTTCAGGGATTCTAGTGTTAAACAGAAGGAAAAGTCAGTCAGACATTTTCCAACCCACTATATCCTAACACAGGGTCATGGGGGGCCGCTGCAGCCAATCTCAGCCAGCACAGGGTGCAAGGCAGGAACAAACCCCGGGCAGGGCGCCAGCCCACTGTAGGTCACACACACACCCACACATCAAGCACACACTAGGGACAATTTTAGGATTGCCAATGCACCTAACCTGCATGTCTTTGGACTGTGGGAGGAAGGAAAAGGGTTACATGTAACTCAAGGGTTAACAAAATTTAATTTAAAGTGCAAGAGCTCTCTGTCTCATCTTAGAAAAGCTACCAGTGCAAAGTTGCAATGATTGACAAACACACCTCGAGAAAGTGGGGATAAATTGATGGTAAAACCCATGCACTCTTCCTATGAAGCAGTGCTAAGATCATTGGGAAATTCTACTAAACATCCCTCTTTACAAAGCGGTTTTCAGAATAATATAAGCATTGACACACCAGGCAGTCACAGTATATTAAAATGGACTGGGACCACAGCTTAGAAAATATTTTCTGTATTTCTCAGTCATGGTACTGTATAAATTAATTTGCCACAAGATATTGTGTTAAAAAATGAAGCATATTTTGTAATTTACAAAAAAAAATGCCTAACCTGCTCTTGAATTTTATAATGAAAATGAAGAATATTGGAGTCCTTAACTGAAAAAGGTCAAAATTTACAGAATACATGCACTTTAAAATAGCAAATATTTTGATTTATTGCTGTCTGTATATTTGAGGTATTCTTTGAAATAAAAAGTAAACTGTCAATAATTAATGTTATCACAGATTCTTGGTAAATATTTCTGGAGGTAAGAGTATGTTTCTTGCTTGTTTGTCTGCTCACAGCGGGCATCATGAGTAGAGTTATAAAAACCCACCTTTTGCCAAGCTATATTCAGCTCAATTTCCTCCTTTTGTTTCTGCAATTCTCTTTCCTCAAAAGTTATGCTCTGAAGTATAAAATATGAACAAAGCAAAAAAAGAAAAAAAAAAACAAACAAACAAAGAAATGAAGTAAGAATAGCACCAGCTCTCCCTGCCAGTTAGCTGAATAATTTGGTTAGAAAGTAGTGCATGGATAATATACAGCATACCAAACATGTCTTCCCTTCTGTGTTGGTATAAAGCACTCTAAATATGTTTTGGAAAAAGACGAGAAAAATGTAGGCTGGAACTAGGAGGCAGGGACTGTTTATCTTGTTAAATTATTACTTAAATAAAAAGTACAATTTTCAAAATACAAATGTTTTCACTCCTGACATAAGATATTTATTATGACTATAGTAATGTTTAACCAATGATGAAATGAAAGTGAGACAGTAATCTGAGGCAGCCAATGCATTTCTTGCTTTTAAAATGAACTGACAAGGAGGGAGTTGAAGGATGTTGAGAACTAGATGGAGAACTTTAATAGAGACAGATAAAGAGAAAGGAATCATATAAAGCAAGAAAAATGAAGCTCCAAGGTGGTTCCCAACAAAATGTTTTATTTAAATGGAAAGAACACAGCAAGGCACTAAGAAAAGCAAGTCAGCTGGGAGAAAAGAAAAAGGCGTTTTCTGTTGCAAATGTAATATTATAATAGAACTCATAAACAAATCTGGGGAAAACACATTCATAGAATGAAGACATTTACAAGCAACTTTAAATAAGGACTATACAGATACAGAAAATGTAAATATCGGAGAACTCATATATTAAACAGAGGATATTCAGATCTTACTCTTAAGTCATCATGAACAAATCTGACTGCATTATCTTAAAATGTGTGTAGAGGACATACAGTTGTGCTCATAACTTTAATGTACATACCCTGGCAGAATTTGTAAGATGTGTACTAAAACTTAAAACGAAAAGATGACTGATCAGGCAAAACACATTTCATGTACTTTTAATGGAATCCAAACTAATCTTTAAGGCATCACAGAATAGCAAACCTTTTAACAAAATATAGTAATAAGCAAAATAATGAAATAGTCCCTGTTCAAAAGTTTGCATACCCTTAGTTCTTAATACTCTGTATTGCTCCCTTTAACATCAATGATTGCAAGCAGTCTTTTGTGATGGTTGTGGATGATGCCCTTGATTTTCTCAGGTAGTAGAACTACCCATTATTCTTGGCAAAAAGCCTCCAGGTCCCGTAAATTCTTAGGTTGTCTTGCATGCACTGCACATTTGAGATCTCCCCAAAGTGGCTCAATGACATTGAAGTCAGGAGACAGTGATGGACACTCTAGCACCTTCAGTTTTTTCTACTATAGCCACTGAAGGGTCAGTTTGGCCTTGTGTTTTGGATCATTGTCATGTTGGATGATCCATGTGTGTCACATACATAGAAAGATGTCCTACAATATTTTCAGGTAACATGCTGCATTCATCTTGCAATCAGTTTTCACTAAGTTACCTGTGCCACTGTAGATGACACACACCCAGAATATCAGAGATACACCTCCATGCTTCACCGTAGAGATGGTGTCATGGCCCTTTTGTTTGTGGATGTGATCATAAAGTTCAATCTTGGTCTCATCACTGCAAAGGTCTTTGTTCCAGACGTTTTGAGACTTGTCTAGATGCGTACTGTAAGTGGGCTGTTTTGTGGCATTGGTACAGTAATGTTTTTTTTTCTTGCAACTCGACTGTGCAGCCCAGTTTTGTTCAAGTACCTCTTTATTATGCATCTTGAAACAACAACACCACTTGTTTGCACAGAAGCCTGTATTTCAGCTGAAGTGGCTTGTGGGTTTTTCCTGGCATCTTGACAAATAATCCTGGTTGTTGTGGCTGAAATCTTGTTTGGTCTACCTGACCATGGCTTTGTAACAACAGAACCCTTAACTTTCTACTTTTTTATCAGAGTTTGAGTACTACTGACAGGCATTTTCTGATCTCTGGATATCTTTTTATATCCTTTTCCTGATTTATACAATTCAGCAACCTTTTCTCACTGGTCCTTTGACAGTTTATTTGCTTTCCCAATGGCTTGGTATCCAGCAAAGTCAGTGCAGCCCTGCTTGAGTTTTAATTGACTATTTATACACAGAAACAGATTACAATCGAAGAAGTTACAAGTGTGAACACTCTCCCTTAATTACCCTTAATTTGAACCTGTGTGTGTTTACTTGTGTATATATTTTCAGACTTTCTTGAAGGACCTTTTAAGGTAGTATTGTAAAATAAAATACATTTATTTTAACTTGGGACTGTGTCTGTTGGGTTTATGTCTGGTGATCAGGGCTTGGTGGATTCCCCATTTGGTCACAATATATAATGTACAAAGAACCTTTCCAATACTAAAAATCGCTATGTTCTAAATACGTGTTTGAAGTATTTCTGATCCTTGATACTTGCCTACAGAGTAGTTAATAAGTCAGCAGCTATATACACGTAGCATAAAAAGTCAATCCAGACTTTCATATGTAGCTCCAGCTTGGGGATAGAGCTGCCCACATCAATTTGAAATAACGAACCCCTCAATTTTTTTAAGAAGCGCTTTGAAGACTTTCTTGTTTGGTTTATCTGATATATTAGGTTTTTGCAACCTAGGAATTGTAACTAACTTTTATTTTGTTTTGAGCTCTTTACTGTGATGATCATTTTTGTAACCTCACCCTGTACCACTTTTCCCAAACAGCCTCAGACTGATGCTTACTCAATGATGTTGACCTCTTTTATAAGTAATTTCGGATAAAAGCATCTGCTAAGCAAATAAATTTAAATGTGGTTGAGGGCAATAAAGTATTATAATATTTAATTTCTAATTAGTTTTTGCCTTTCCACCTTTCCGCTTTCTCACCAGGGCAACACTGGGTAACTCAGCTATAATAATAGGTTTGTGTATATGTAATGGTTGGAATCTTGCCCAGGTTGGATTGGTGCCTTGTGCTTGATGGTTTTGGGACAGGCTCTGGCACCCTCCAACCCTATAATTTGAAATGTAGGTTCAAAAAATGGATAATAATAATGATTTGTGTTTTGTTAATAGTTTATGCTGATACTTAATCTTCACATATTTTTGCATACAGTGGAGGCAAATTAGAAACTTCAAAGTGCTGTATTACACAAACAAGATGCAGTTGATTGGTAATAAAATAAATCAAAATGGCTTTATGAGAAAGTGATGCAAGATTTCAGTCAATCAAGCAAACTAGCCACCCTGCTCTGTCATTTATATATGGCCTTTGGTATGCTATATCAATTGCAAACTCATTTCAACATTTCACACATTATCAGGCTCATTAGATTAGAACATTAGAATATTAGAAAAACTTAGACGAGAACAGGCCATTCAGCCTAACAAATCTCACCAGTCCTATCCACTTAATTCCTCCCATATAACATCAAGTTGAGTTTTGATGGTCCCTAAAGCTCTACTGTCTACCATACTACTTGGTAACTTACTCCATGTGTCTATGGATGTCTGAGTGAAGAAAGACTTCCTAATGTTTGTGAGAAATTTACCTTTAACAAGTTTCCATCTATGTATTTGTGTACTTGTTGAACTCATTTTAAAGTAATAGTCTTGATTTTCAGTACTTATTCCTTTCATAATGTTAAATATGTAGTCATTTCATCTCTGAATTTCCTTTCGCTTAAACAAAGAAGGCTCAGCTTCTGATATTTCCTAATCTTTCCATAACTCATCCCCTGCAGTCATGGAATCACCCTAGTTGCTTTTCTCTGGTCATTTTCTAGCATTTCTTTGTCTTTTTTATTACGAAATAATGGAGACTAAAACCTTTAAGAAGCAGAGAATCCAATCATAAGATTAAAGGTCACAAATGTCTTTACATTTCTTATGAACCCCCGAATTAAAGTGACTTGCACTTATTCTTATGCTTATTCAGTTTGGTAATAATAATATTCTTCATTTATTCAGTACTGTAGCAATGAAATTGTTTATTCATCAATGTACAAGGTACGTACCATCTCTATGGTTCCAGTATGCAGTGGTAGGTCTAGTTATATATTAACAGCCTGACGTTTTACTTTGTCCCAGCCTGCACTCATCTGGTGTGACCCTCAGTCACAGTAACTCACTTCTCCTGCTGTTTGAAATCAAAGCTGATGATTGACATGATATTTATGTCCATAGAGGTAAACTTTAAAAGCAAGTTAACTTATGCAGAAATTTTTAAAAGATGGTTCGTTGTTGTTGTAACTTTGGACAATGCATCCACTTCCATATACTTTTGCAATTATGACTTTAGCAGCCAAGCAATGTATGGAATGTCAAAAAAATGGCTATACTCACAGACCACAGCTACTCCCCAAATATTCCACTACCTGCCAGTATGTTCACAGACAAAAAACATTTCACCAATTATTGACTGTAACACGCAGGCAAACTATTATTTACAATGAGCTATTTTTCTTACTGTTAATATATAAAAATGATAACACAGAACATTGATTCAGACATATGTACAATCAGAAGCACCAATGGTGTTTGGTAGCCCAGAAACATCATATACAATTTGGATGAATTCCTTCTTATTTAAACACTGCATCAGAAAACTGAATATAGTCAAAATTAATTAATGCAATTTATGACATCCTGGGATTATATGACTAAGAGAGACAGACATTTCCTGGAGTTACCTTTGATCTCTCAATGAAAATAATCCAATGTTAGGATAGAAATGAGTGGGAATTCTTTTTGGGTGGTTCCTTTCATGCTTAGTGCCAGGACAGGAGAAACAATGAATGTAATCAACTTTAGAGCTGATTATATTTTATTAGACATTCATCATTGAACACATACTTTACTCTACAGATCAATGACATCTTGAAATTAACATTCAGCTTTGAAAGCCACATTTGTCAGAATATCTAAAAAAAGTAAGAGATAACATTGTGGTCTTCTACTATATTTGCTTTATGATATAATACAAAACAGTGAATTTCAATGTCAGACCTTTTTCACCTTAAGATTCTATAATTAATAACTAACTGAAAAAATTACCATTACTAGGAAAAATAATTCTGGATAAAAACATCATATACCTTAGTTGCATAAATGTGTATACCCTTTACAATTGTGGCAGTATCTGCGTTTCGAATCATACACAAGGTAACTTGCCATGACCTGACATCAGTCTAAGTGTTTCTAATTACCTCAAATTAAACTATTTTAATGTACTGATATTATTGTTTAAATTTACAGATCAGGAGAAAGATGTAAAAGAATTTCAAAGGCATTAAATTTTTCAAAATCATTGCAAACATCATCAAGAAAAAGAAAATGTAATCTGACAACAGCTTAATATTACAAAGATCAGGATATCCAACCCTAAAATAAATGAGCAGATAAAGAATAAGTTCATCAGGGAGGCTTTCAAAAAGCTGATATTGAACTTAAGGAAGCTGTATAAATTTATGTCTGCGTCTGGCCACTCTCTGCATATTACAACCATACTTATTATCCTCAAGTAAGGGTTTTGGGTAAGTGTTACAAGACAAAAGCTATTTCTCAGTGAACATCTAACCCATTATAAATTTTGCAAGATGATTCATTCAGATACGAGAAAATGTCATGGTTTGATGAGATGAACTTAGAAAGTCCTGGCTTTAATTCCAACAGGCACTTTAGTGTAAAACCAACACAGTTCATAACTCAAAGAGTGCAGTACTTACTGTCAAGCCTCATGACATCAAACCACTTCCTTCATTTGGAACAAGTGCTTTGGTCAGGATAGAAAGAAAAATAACCCCAAATATCAATAATAATTCAAAGCACTTATCCAAAAGTACAAGTGTACTGAAGTGACTTTAGCTGCAAGTGGAAGCTCCTGTTGCACCCTATGCAACTGTGTTTGATCTTCTTCAGGAAAAGATCCCAGTCACCCCACGGGAGAAAGATTTTCCTAGACTAAAATCATAAAGCTTATGAAACCGTTTCTGGACAAAGGCAGAACCATAACAACAGTTTCATGGAGCTTCCACCTGCAGCTAAAGTCACTTCAGTACACATGTACTTTGTCAGCATACACGTGTTGATCAAACAGAGGAAGCTCTGCAGTCTACTTGTGATTTTACGCTGTCAGAAGATACGTAAATAAATCAAGGTAAATAAAATTTGATCTGGCTTTTATATAAGTAACATATAATTGTATTTGTATAAAGATCATCACAAAACATAATCACAAACTGGACTTTGCACCATACCTTCGTGAGCTCTGTAAGCCATGCTGTTTCGTTGAAGGACAGGTGTGGGGCAGACTGACCGGCAGGATGACCCTGGACCTGTTGCTGCATCCAAATGGTGCCATTTTATGACTGGTGCAGCTGCATTGTTCTTATATGTGAGTGGATGTTTCTCATGGGGAGGACTTCTGTTCTCTTTCCCCGATGTAAAACTCTCATCTGAGTTCACCTCTGTTATAGCACATCTTTATTTGAAAACAGCAGTCTGAGGGGAGCGTGAATGTGACTGAGAGAATAAAACTGAATAAAAAAAAATGCTAGCCTTTACAAGTACCATACATTTACACCAGCTGTTACAGACTCAAATCAAATGTATGTTTTTATTGTATAATAATAATATGAGCAGCTCACTACTCAAAACGTTAATTCTGGGAAGCGGCTAGGATCAAACCTGCGACCTGTTGATTACAAGTCAGCAGCTCTTACTGCTGTACTAGCAAAGCAGTCATTCCAATGAAGACCGCTAACCCGATTTCTTTTTCTTCAGTTACTGTATATTCGTGAATAAAAGCGCACTTGTTTTATTATACTTGTATCTTTTGTGAGAGTGTTTATTTGATATTTGGAATTCAGTCTTCAGACATTATACACTTCATGTCAAAATTTTGTTGTTAGTACTGAAACATTAAAAAAGTTTGTCTTTTAGGTATGTGTTCAACATTTCTTTCATTTCCTGTCATCCTACATTTACATAGATCTTTGTAGACATGGAACACACATGAAATACATGTGTTCCAAATAACGATATATTATTTATCCTATACAGCTCCAGGTACCTCAATTCCTGGTGAACAAGGCTTGAGCTGGGAGAGCTTTTTGCCCTTTCTGCAGTGATCGTGAGAGGGGATAGCAGGCTGCTTGCTGCTTGTGTTGATCAACTCATTTACAAAACAAAAGACATTGAAAAGGTGCAAGGGAATTTAAGGTTGGCCAGGATTACAAGTTTTTTTTTTTGTAGGCTTCAGGGATTCTAGTGTTAAGTACTGCTTTGTATTGCAGTGAAATCTTGAAATCAATAAAATAACTTTTTTTTCATTTAAATATTGTTGGTCATAAGACACTAAATATGAAAAAGCTCAAATCAATTCACTAGATTTTAGCCTTTGCATCAGCAAAAATAAAAATCTCAATTAAAGATTGGTACACTTCTGAAATGCACTGTATATCTCAATTGAACAATCATGTTAAATAGTCCATTTACAAATTTCAAAAACAAATGCAGAGTAGCCATACAATTGCAAATTATAATTTGCGTCTATTAAATATAATTAATCTTCACATTAAAATGCATTTAGGCTTGTGTGTTGATGCACAGTTTATACATATTACAACGCATAATTAACAAATGGCTTCCATTATATGGAGCTGAGTAACTTGTATTTCAAAGCTGGCACATAGAAGCATATACAAAAAACAAAATAGTAAAATTGTATATATGTATGTTTTTTGCACATTCAGAAATGACTTAATATATTCAGACTTTTCAGACTTTTACTTCACATATTCCAAAATTCAATACATTTGTCTTTTTGGCACCAAGAAATGTATATATGTTGTGGTTGGGTGCAGGAATGACAGGTCGCCACACAAATGAAAAGTTCAGACACCAACTGGGTCATCCTGTTTAATAATAGAGATCCAAACTAAATCAGGCATCTTTGGTGTCAACGTAAATAGGCTGTCAGAAATAACAACAAAGTATCTGGCTCCTGTACCGTTGAATAAAGATTGATCACTGAAGCTCCATCTGGCAGGTTGCTCTTAATGCAAAAGATGCCTCCTTCTGGGCAGCCAGGCTTTTTATAATGCACAGACGAAGGGGTGGAGCCAAGTGCCCTGACTGGGCAGTTTCTCAGTGCTGTGGGGAAAGAAAGAGAAAAAAATGCCAGAGTTTCTCCAACGTTCATGTGTAACAGTATACATTTACATGTGCTGTAACTGTCAATAATTCTGACCCATGTAATTCAGAGAGAACATATTTTAAGCTGGAGTTTTCCAGCATGTATCATACCAAGGTAACTATAAGAACTTACTGCTATTCAGAAACTATGCACTGTGAGAGAACAAAGAGCACACATTCAAATGAATCAAGGTGCAGGGATGTTATTTTAATCATTTTCTTTTTCTTACCACTAAAGTCTAAAAAAATCCCACTGCATCAGACTAATAATGACATATATCAGTAGTCTATATGTCATATGATATTTATATTGCTCTTACAGTTTAATGTGCTTTCCAGAAAATGTGAGCCATCTAAAATTCAAGTTAAACATATCAGCAACATGACGTAAATTTCTATTACTGAGATACATAGGGTGAATTATAGTTCTAAAAGCCTGAAAAATTTTAGATGTTAAAAATAATTTAGAAACCTAGTAAACACTTATTATTTCCACATAATAATATTTGGAAATAATTGGTATTGTTGAAGAATGAAAAACCACTTATAGTATGACTACTTATTAAATAATTTCATGGTCTAATTTTAAGACTATAAAATATGCTTTTTTTAACAGCCTCACAACAGGAGAGTTTTGTGGTTGGGCGGATTGCAAGGCTCACAGAGTAAATTAATTTAGCAGCTACCAGAGTTAAAAAAAGTGAATAATTCAAGTAAACAAAATATAATGTAGGCACACATAAAATTTTTGTTGCCGCTATCATTGAGCGGGTAACCAAAATATAAAACGTGTTGAAACTATTTCAAAATGTTACATTTTCATTTAGAATCATGACAGTACAAACACAGTACAAATGGTGATAATATATATGATAATATTCTTAGCAGCTAAATTAAGTAAGAAAAGCTTCAGTCCAATCAAGCAAGATTTGACATTAAGAGATCTGACATTAACACAAGTCTATTCTGTAGCAGAACAGAATTCTGTAGCAGGTCAGGTTTTCTCTATGTCTATATTCAATCAACAGAGGCTGGCTTTGCTGTCTGTCTAAACAGAGAGTGTTAGACAGACTGTAGACATTTTTGTCTGTAATGTTTGTGCCTATGGAATGTAAAAGGTGCTCATATTAAAAGTCTAAAATTTCCATAACAGATATGCCTTCCCAACTACCCTCTATTTCCACAAAGAAAGGATATGTTGTACTTCTACTTATTAGCGTCTAAAAGAAGTCCAAGGCAAGTAGCTGAACACTTCTGGATCCAACAGCTTTCCAAGTTGTCCTAAGTATGGCAGTTTAGAAGTACATACAGTCTTTCAAGTTACCCATGACTGAGATTCTTTGGCTTTCTTGACACAAAAAACATTAACCCATCATATTCACTATAAGTATTTTTTTCTTACCTTGATTGGCAGATTCATTTGCTTCATATCTGTCTGTTAACTGCTCATTGGCGCAGTCTTTCAGTGTTCCTGTAATTTTGCATTAATTTCAATGTGATGATGCTCATCTAAATTTGAGACAGCTGAAATTCTAAAGTGGAGCATATATTTTCAATGGCACTCGTCAAACAGCCCAATATACAATACTTATATTAACTAGCAACACTGGTCCCAATAGCACCATACATAGGTTCATGGGGTCAATTTAGTCACATTTACAGGGTACAGCAAAAGTCTATTTGAATGTGCTGCTTACCACACATATTATACGGTAACAATCTGAACTGGGTCACCTGCACTACATCGCAATACTGCAAAAACGGTAACACACAAATTCATTCTGATAGCTCAGATTAGAAGATTCCACAAACCACATTGATACTGAAAATTTGACAGACTCACAATTAAAGATTACTACTGAAGAGCAGAGCACCGATTATGAAGATATTGTATTAATGTTATTGGATCCAATAGCTAATGATGAAGACACAAGCTTCCTAATTTCTAATGGAGATCCCAAAGGAAAACATTTTATCTTGGTTGAACTGAGTCAAGAAAAGGACACATCTGACCTAAAAGAGATTTAGGGTTAGCCAGACGAATATGGTTATTTACAAATCAGCCCCTACATCTACTGGAATCATCACCCATATTCTGAGACCCTGTTAGCCAGTTAGAAAATGGATGGATAAAAATAATGTTGATAGCATCACAGAATTGGAAGAGAAACAGAACAAATCGAAGTTCTGTATCAATAATTAGAAGAATAAAACACAGGAATAAAATAAGAACTGTGACCATGCATTTAGGAGTCCTAAATCCAAACTGGAAAATTTATTTTATTTGAATTACTGAAAAAAGTTAATACTTTTGGAAAAAAAACTTTAGAAGGAGTTGTTAGTATGCTCACATTAGTAGAAAAACTAAACTACATGGGAACCATAACTCTGTCTTTTTAAATTTTAATTATACACGTTCAGCAGCATTAACCACAATCAATTTCAGTTGAATGTACAAAAATGTAACTACATGGGAATCATAACTCTGTCGTTTTAAATTTTGATTATACACGTTTAGAAGAAGTAACCACAATCAATATAAGTTGAATGCACAAATACTAAACTACAAGGGAATCATAATTCTGTCTTTTAAAATGTGACTATACACATTCAGAAGTAACCACAATTGATACGAGTTGAATGTTTCTCACAGTTCTTGTGGTATTTACAGTAAGGAAGGCTTCAGGAATGGTGTAGCTTTTCTGCTCCTTTTATTGAATCAGTTTCACTTCCAGAAAATATTTCTGTGCTAGGTGCTGGTCTTACTCCCCAAGAAGCTTTGATATGCCACCTTAAATGTTGTATGTGTTTCACCATACAGTGCATGTGCTGTCACTATCTTTTGCTTCTAATCCTGATATGTAGTAATAGTATAAGTACTGTTAAATGTACTAACTTGCATTTCTGACCACCTTAACAACATGTCACCATTCTCTGGTGCAATCATAAATAAGAATCTCTCAAACTACAAAACTTCATTTTATTTAATAGAAATCACAAATTGGCTTAGACATACCCCTCAACACTTCTTTCACTTATGCATGAGGCAAGATCCCAGCATACAGCATATGTGTTTCACTATAGAGTATGAATCTTGGTATGTAATGTGTACGTTTCAATATACAGTGTGTGTACTGTTAAGAATAAATCAAGTTGTAAATGGTGCCTCAGAAAAGCTGACAAATGACCTACAGCAGTCCACCTCTTTTAATCTCATCTACAGTTGACAGCAGAGTTATACAAGCCATTTATTTCAGACAAAACATTATGACAGAATACAGCTCAACCAAACAAATAAAAAACCATAACAAATACAACAGCATACTTCAAAATAACCCAAGTAACAAATTATTATTCAGGCCAAAATGAAAAAGGACAGCAATATCAAAACAGCCTATTTTAAAAATGTACTTTATATATGATTGATTGATAGATAAGCAAGTAGAGTAAGAAAGTTAAGAACAGGCCTGGCATGATTATTTTAGAATTACATTGTGTTCTTAGCATGCTTTGAAAATGTTTTGAACAGATCCTTCTAAAGAAAATGTATTTTTTCCAATTTCAGATAATGTATAATGTGGCTTTCCCACTAACTTATCGACGGTGGATTGGGATTCTTTCAGTTGAGAAAAATAAGTCACTGTGCTAGTAATGTGGTATAGTATATTATGAAAAATTTCTCATAGCCCACTCTAATCCCGTCTGGTAGCACTTTAAATACCGCTATTAATGCATTAGGAGTGGTTTTAAATCCAAGGCTATTAGAGATATATGCACTAAATTTTGCCAAATATGATTTAAATATATTACATTTCCAAAATATATGGCCTAGCATTTGATTTGGTGACACTGTTTAACTGACCCTTAAACAATTTTACATGTGATATATATAATACATTAAAAATTACTTGTTGAATTATGGTCTGCTTGGTGTATATTGAACTAGAATGTATTCAATGAATAACTCAATTTCATCCCTTTTCAGAAGATTTAAATAAGGTATTACTTTCCCATTATTGCCTAGAATCATTATAGTGTAAATTCCTGGAATTTTTTTTTTTAACTCTACAAATGCTTTCTGAATATTCAACTAGATTTAGGGCTAGATATACAGTAGGTGAGAGGTGCAAAAAGATGAGTAGGCTGATTTAAACAATGTTTCCAGTTTGTAGATAAGAAAAATTAATTGTTTCTCATGGTCTGAGAGTCCTTCAGGTGCCTTTTGACAAACTCCAGGCGGGCTGCCATATGCATTTTACTAAGGAGTCTCTCCCGTCTGGCCACTCTACCATACAGGCCTGATTGGTGGATTGCTGCAGAGATGGTTGTCCTTCTGGAAGGTTCTCCTGTTTCCACAGAGGACCTCTGGAGCTCTGACAGAGTGACCATCGGGTTCTTGGTCACTTCCCTGACTAAGGCCCTTCTCCCCCGATCGCTCAGTTTAGATGACCTGCCAGCTCTAGGAAGAGTCCTGATGGTTTCGAACTTCTTCCACTTATGGATGATGGAGGCCACTGTGCTCATTGGGACCTTCAAAGAAGCAGAAATTTTTCTGTAACCTTCCCCAGATTTGTGCCTTGAGACAATCCTGTCTCGGCGGTCTAAAGACAATTCCTTTGACTTCATGCTTGGTTTGTGCTCTGACATGAACTGTCAACTGTGGGACCTTCTATAGACAGGTGTGTGCCTTTCCAAATCATGTCCAATCAACTGAATTTGCCACAGGTGGACTCCAATTAAGCTGCAGAAACATCTCAAGGATGATCAGGGGAAACAGGATGCACCTGAGCTCAATTTTGAATTCCATGGCAAAGGCTGTGAATACTTATGTACATGTGCTTTCTCAATTTTTTTATTTTTAATAAATTTGCAAAAAATCTCAAGTAAACTTTTTTCACGTTGTCATTATGGTACTTTTTCCATCTGCTCAACACACTCTCCTCGCTTGTGAGTATGTTTCCATCTTTATCCTTTATCACCCTAACCTGCTGCACATCTTTTCCAGCTCGGTCCCTCTGTCTAACCAATCAGTACAACAACAACAACATTTATTTATATAGCACATTTTCATACAAATAATATAGCTCAAAGTGCTTTACATGATGAAGAAAGAGAAAAAAGGACAAAGTAAGAATTAAAATAAGAGAACACTAATTAACATAGAATAAAAGTAAGGTCCGATGGCCAGGGAGGACAGAAAAAACAAAAAAACTTTAGACAGCTGGAGAAAAAATAAAATCTGCAGGGGTTCCAGGCCATGAGACCGTCCAGCCCCTTCTAGGCATTCTACCTAACATAATTGACCAGTCCTCATTGTGTTCAGGGTTCTCAGGGGAAGGACTTGATGATGACGGTCATGTGGAATTCTGGCCTTTAATCCATCAATGTAGGGACATCACAGTGCATTGATTAGGTGGTGGTGGTGCAGATCACCACCCCAGAAAACTGGAAAAAGAACAGAAGAGAGAGTGGGGGTTAGTACGGATTTTGGAGCCACCATGAATAGTAATGATAATTAATTGAATATACAGAGCATCAGGATTAAACTAAAATGAAGTTATGAGAAAGCCATGTTAAAGTAATGTGTTTTTAGCAGTTTTTTAAAGTGCTCCACTGTATTAGCCTGGTGAATTCCTATTGGCAGGCTATTCCAGATTTTAGGTGCATAACAGCAGAATGCCGCCTCACCACTTCTTTTAAGTTTAGCTCTTGGAATTTTAAGCAGACACTCATTTGAACATCTAAGGTTACGATTTGGAATGTAAGGTGTCAAACATTCCGAAATATAAGATGGAGCAAGATTATTTAAGGCTTTGTAAACCATAAGCAGTATTTTAAAGTCAATTCTGAATGACACAGGTAACCAGTGTAGTGACATCAAAACTTGAGAAATGTGCTTGGATTTTTTTTTCCTAGTTAGGATCTAGCAGCTGCATTCTGCACTAATTGCAATGGATTGATGTCTTTTTTGGGTAGTCCTGAGAGGAGTGCGTTATAGTAATCTAGTCGACTGAAAACAAAAGCGTGAACTAATTTTTCTCAGCATCTTTCGATGATATAAGAGGTCTAACTTTTGCTATATTTCTTAAGTGAAAAAATGCTGTCCTAGTGATCTGATTAATATGTGATTTAAAATTCAGGTCAGAGTCAATAGTTACCCCTAAATTCTTTACCTTCGTCTTGACATTTAATCCTAATGCATCAAGTTTATTTCTAATAACCCCATTATATCCATTATTGCCAATCACTAAAATTTCAGTTTTCTCTTTATTTAGCTTGAGAAAATTACTACTCATCCATTCAGAAACAAAAGTAAGACATTGTGTTAGTGAATTAAGAGAGTCTGGGTCATCAGGTGCTATTGATAAATACAGCTGTGTGTCATCAGCATAGCTGTGGTAGCTCACGTTGTGCCCCAAGATAATCGGACCTAATGGAAGTATGTAGATTGAAAAGATCAGTGGACTCAGGATAGAGCCTTGTGGAACACTATATAGAATATCAGGTACAGGTCCTTTTCTCCCTCCTTAGTGTCCACCCTCTTATACAACTCATCATACACCTTTTCTTTAGCCTTCGCCACCTCTCTCTTCACGTTGCGCCTTATTTCCTTGTACTGTTGTCTATTTTCTGTATCTCTCTGACTATCCCACTTTTTCATTGCCACCCTCTTCCTCTGTATACTCTCCTGTACTTCCCCATTCCACCACCAAGTGTACTTTTCCTCCTTCCTCTGTCCAGATGTCACGCCAAGCACTCTTCTTACTGTCACCCTTACTACTTCTGCTGTAGTTTCCCAACTATCTGGTAACTCTTCACTACCACCCAGTGACTGTCTCACCTTCTTCCTAAACTCAACCTTGCAGTCTTCCTTTTTTAAATTCCACCATTTGATCCTTGGCTCTGCCTTGCCTCTCCTCCTCTTCTTCTTGATCTCCAGCGTTATCCTACAGACCACCACCCTATGCTGCTTAACTACACCTTCCACTGCCACCACTTTGCAGTCTTTAATCTCCTTCAGATTGACTCTTCTGCATAGGATGTAATCTTCCTAAGTGCATCTTCCTCCACACTTGTATGTAACTCTATGTTCCTCCCTCTTCTTAAAATACATATTCACCACAGCCATGTTCATCCTCTTGGCCAGTCGACTATCCTCTGACCTTCTTCATTCCTCTCCTTGACACCATACCTACCCATCACCTCCTCGTCTCCTCTGTTCCCTTAACCAACATGTCCATTGAAATCTGCTCCAATCACCACTTTCTGTGCCTTGGGTACACTGTTCATCGCATCATCCAACTCACTCCAAAAATCTTCTTTCTCCCTCATTGCACACCCAACATGCGGGGCATATGCACTAACAATATTCATCATCACACCTCCAATTTCCAGCTTCATAATCATTACTCTGTCTGACACTCTTTTCACCTCCAAAACACTCTTGACATACTGTTCCTTCAGAATAACCCCTACCCCATTTCTCCTCCCATCCACACCATAATAGAACAATTTGAATCCACCTCCGATCAACCTGGCCTTAGTCCCCTTACATTTAGTCTCTTGCACACACAATATACTGTATCAGCCTTCCTTCTCTCCATCATATCTGCTAACTCTCTCCCCTTATCAGTCATACTGCCAACATTGAAGTTCCTACACTTAGTTCCACTGTCTTTATTTTCCTCGTCTCCTCCTGCCTCCGGACACGTCTCCCCTCTCTTCTTCTCCTTCGACCAACAGTAGCCCAATTTCTGCCAGCACCCTGTTGGCTAAAAGTACTGGTGATGGTCATTGTTAACCTGGGCTCGACCAATCCGGTATGGAAAATTGTATTGTTGTCCACATATTGATTTGGCAAACCCTCCCCATTTATCCGGGCTTGGGACTGGCATGAAGAAACACACTGGTTTGTGCATCCCCTATGGCTGGGTCACTAATATAGAGATCTGAAGATGATAAATTGTGAGCATTTTCCATAACTTGAGTACTGCATGGGTTAGAGAAAGTGGAAAAAAGATTATAATATATAGAAGCAATAGATAAGAGTACCTCTGCTTCAAAATGCATCCTACGTTGGTCCCATATCTTTAGTAAGAGTTGGAAGTGGCATGATCCTAAATCAGTGCAGTGATGCAAACAAATACAGATGGGCAATACTCAAGTGCCAGAGTACCCTGATCAACAATAAGTAAATCTGTCAATAAAGGTAGAGAAAACACTCAGCTAACACTGTCAACAGTGTTTGTAATTACAATGACGCAGTGCATGAAAGTCGAAAAAATAAAGACACTCTTGTTGAAACTTAACATAAGCAAAGAGTAGCTGTACTTGTGGAAATGAAAGTTTTACAAGCTGTTGAAGAAAACCAAAAAAAAAATCAATGAATATTTTTATTGGGTCAGTATTCAGATTAGAATAGCAAACATGAATTATTTTAACAAATTAAAAAAGTCTCAGGACTACCAACTGGACTAACAGCTTTTGGCTCCGACAGAAATGGTTCTCACAAACCAGATATTTGTGTTAATTGTGTTTAACTCTATTCTTTGATTCTTATGTCAAATTCTACCTGTGATATAACTCATACCTCTTACAATAAGTAGTGAGTGTTGCTCCTGATCAGAACATTGGAAGGATTTAGGCGAGAACAGGCCATTCAGCACAACAAAGCTCAACAGTCCTATTCAATTAACTACACCAAAAAATATCAACTTGAGTCTTGAAGGTCTGTAAAGTTTTACTGTCTACTACACTAGTTAGTATCTTAATCCATGTGTTTATGGTTTCTCTATATAAAAAAAATCTTCTTCATGTTTGTGTGAAATTTACCCTTAATAAGTTTCCAGCTATGTCCCCATGTTATTGTTGAACTTATTTTAAACTATTAGCCTCGATCCACTGTACTAATTCCTTTCATAGTTTTGAACACTTCAACCATGTCACGTCTTAATCTTCTTTTTCTTAAACTAAAAAGGCTCAGCCATTTTAATCTTTCCTCTTATCTCAACTCCTGCAGTTCTATAATCTGCCTAGTTGATCTTCTCTGGATTTTTTCTACCTTTTCTATGTCTTTTTTGTCACCTGAAGACCAAAACTCTACATGGTACTCCAGATGTGGTTTTACCAGTGCATTATAAAGCTTGAGCATAACCTCCTTCGACTTGTACTCCACACATTCTGCTATATAACTTACCATTCTGTCAGCCTTCCTAATGACTTCTGAATACTGTGTGGAAGATAATAATGATACATCTCCTAAATCCTTCTCATAAGGGGTACATTAATTTTTTTAGACCTCCCATTGTGTATTTAAATCTAACATTTGTACTTTCTATATGTAATACTTTACATTTCTTATAATAAGTATAATCTGCCAAAGATCTGCTATGATTCAAAGGATTCTGGATTATCTGCCAATTCACTTCAATCTTGGTATCATCTGCAAACATAACTGGTTTGTTATTTCTATTCCTATCTATATATATAATTCACTAAGGGCATGCACGACAGTGAGCGCAAGTAAGACAGAGCCACGCCTGCCAACTCACAGAGCCCGCCCGCCAACTCTAAGACCATGGGATACGCTCGACAGAGCCCCACCCGCCAACTCTAACCCTCCTACCGCGGCATGGGATATGCATGACAGAGCCCCGCCTGCCAACTCTACCTCTCCTTCCGCGTCCACCCTCAAAACCGGTACCACCCACACGCAACCAACACGGCATTTCTCGCCAAGCATCTGCAGTACGCTTAAATTGCTCAGTTTTATTCCCTTACGGAGACATTGGCTGGCACAAAGATTTACAACATGTTCCAGATAAAAGAACCGCCAAGTGAAGAAGGCTTACTCAATGCCAATTTTACGTGTACAGATTAGCAATGAGGAATATATTTAGTTTTTTTTTGCACTCCAGCGGCGAACTATTCCAACAGTACGTCGTAGATGCGTATGTTAAAACAGAGGGCACGCGACTCAGCTATCTCAGATTAGATCAACAAGATTTGCGCGTGGAACAATACAAAGGACTGTCAGACGCACTGCAAAGCAAACGCTGAAAATAAAAACATACGTGTAGGCAAAATGATCATATTACCATCCACATTTCCAGTAAGTCCAAGATACATGCAACAAAACTAGCAGGATGTCATGGCCATAGTACGTAAATTTTCATTTATTTATCACTTTCACATGTAATCCTGCTTGGCCGGAAATTCTACATGCACTGTTGGATACCCAAAGACCGGAGCACAGACCTGATATCCCACATGCTGTTTACTCTTCACAATAATTCTAACAACCAGTCTTCAGACACGGTCAGTTGTACGTGGCTTTTTCTAGGGTTAGATCTTTCGACTCATTATCTGTCATCACCACCAAAACACCTATTCACACCTTCGTCTTCCAAGAAGTATTTATTTCTTTTTGATTTCCGAATTCCTTTCTCACCATTTTCTGTTCCTGTTCTTACAGCACCATATGCTACGGCGGGCTTCGGCTAGTACAAATTATTCATATTGTGAATTAGGACGCTATATAGTGCCCGACCTGGCACAGACTCACACTGAGGCACGTGTAAAAACACAAGAAGACTTTATTTTTCTTCAGCTGGAGGGTACGTCTTCCCCGTAAACCCTCCAGCCACAACACAGTCTCAAAGCACTTAAATCAACACAACAAATCTCCCGTTTTGGCACCACCACCACTCCTCCCTGACAACCTCTTCCTCCCGATTCTGGCTCCAGAGTGGTAGTTGCTGGCCCTTTTTATAGCCCATCCAGAAGTGCTCCAGGTGCTTGATCACCTGTTTCTGATTGCACTTCCGGGCTGGGCTGTAGAGTTGTCCAGGCCAGCTCAGGGACCCATGCAGCACCCCCTAGTGGCCACCCCAGATCCCAACAGGGCTGTGGAGAACTCCATCTCCCATGGATCCATGCGGGAAACTGACGCACCATCGTCAGCCAGGGAGGCTGCCACCAAGCATCCCGGGGGAGGTACTGAGGAGCCCATGGTTGCTCCCCCGGAACATATGTAGAAGGGGCGTTAAGGCCGGGCATGTGACCCGGCTGCCCGCCACAATATATAATAAAAAAATAGTAGGCAGCCCTAGCACTGACCCCTGGGGGACACCACTCTTATCCTTACCTGATTCTGAGAATATTCCTTGCACTGTTACCCTCTGCTTCCTGTGTTTTAGCCAGTTCTGCACCCATCTACACACAACACCCTTAACTCCATCTTGTTTTAGTTTGATGCCCAATCTCTCATGTGGCACCTTATCCAATGCTTTCTGAAAGTCCAGATAAATAATATCATATGCTCCCTCTGATCATATCCTTTCATTGCTTACTCATAGATTTCCAGCATGTTGATAAAACATGACCTCCTTTGTCTGAACCCATGTTGACAGTTCAGTAAAACTCTTCTTGTTCTTTTTATGTGTTGTTCAATCTTTTACTTAATTATTTCTACCATTATTTACGTGTATTGTGCATTAAGCTTTCTGGCCTATAGTTATTTGGATCTGCCCAAACATTTATATTAGGATAATATTTTTAATTTTCCAGTCCTTTGGAATATCTCTACTGTGCAGTGACTTCCTACAAATATGTGTACTTACTATAATGCTATTAAATATTATTTGGTCCTGGTGATTTGTTTGATTTCAATGTATTTAAGCTAAGCAGTACTTCTCCCTTTATAATTTCCAAATCGCTCAGTACCTCCTTAATAGTCCCTGTTACCTCAGAAAAATGCAAGTTTGAAGCATTTGCTATTTCATTGTCTTTTTTCACTTGTTTCAGAATAGACATTGCTGAAAATGCACCTGAAAAAAATCAAATCTTGTTGTTGATTAGAACTATGGAATAATTTCAAATCTCAACTTTTCTCTTTAAAAATTCCAATATAAAATAATTTCAGTATCATAATTCTGATTTATTTGAAGATATGGAAGAAGATGATCCTCTATGGCGACCCCTAACGGGAGCAGCCAAAAGAAGAAGAAGAACATTGGAAATAGTTAAGTTCTCCTTTTGAAACATGATAGTTCACATAAAATAAATGAAAAACCTTAATTAAAAATGAACCAAAAATAAGGTAAATGTATTCACAATTACTTCACTTAAACTTATTATGTTTTTAGATTTACCTTCCAAAGGTAGATTTAACCAGCTCATAGTTGAACCAGTGTTGATTTTAAATCCATATACCTAACATAAAGTTTCTAATGTCTAATATTTAGCTGTTTGGGTTGGCTTTGATCTTTTTAAATGTACAACTAAAAGTCAGAAAAATATAGTGTGTATGTTGTATCCATTCAGTTGTTTTTTTTCCTGTACCCACCCATCCCATTTCGGGGTTTCCTTGTAGCATCAGGCAAAGGGCAGTATCCAACCCTGAATGGAGCCAAATTTCATTGTAGCTTCCAGTAATAGCCACCCCAATACTAAATAATGGTGAGCCAATTTAGGGTTATCATTCAGTGTAGCAAGGGTTCATCAGAAAAGTACAAAGAGTACCTGAGAAAAACCTGTGCTGAGATGAGTACAATGGATAGAACCAGAATTTTAAGTTGGAGCTGTGAATCAGCAGGTCTAATGCCTATGCCACTGTGCAGGCCCAATTTTACAGTATACTAGATAATCATAATTGAGCAACTGTTTGTTTTACTGAGCATAAAACACACTCCCATTTCTTAAAAAGTAATGTTTGAATTCAGGAGGATGAGTCTGAACAAAAGAAATAACTTAGGAAAACCAACATCACCACCCTTGTTGATTTAGGAACCTTCCTGTCTGTCTGCGGCTATGATCTTGTAAAAACCAAGGCAACATCTGCACAAGAAGCTAACACATTCTTTAAATATGTGCTTTCTACCAGTTAAAACATAAGCAATACCTCCTGCATTGGGGTAAAGGACAGACCAATGCTTACAATATTATACAGTATCAGGAATCATTTTATAAGCTTACAGTAGGTAAGGTGAAAATCTTTACTGCTTATTTCCTTACACTTTAGATTAGATTAGGTTAGATTAGATTACATTAGATTAGATTTGGTACACTTTATTAATCTTAAGAGGAATTTCAGATGCATACAGTGGCTGAGAGATAAAAATCAAGGATACATATTCACAGGACGAAAAAAATAGCCAATCAATCAATCAATCAATAAGTAAATATAAATAAGTATATATTATACACATATTTCAAAATTGTATGTTAAAGAATACCAACAGAATGAATCTGATGATTGCATATAGCGCGGAACTGACCTCTCTGTACTATTCTTTCCTCTGCATGTCCTGGAGTTCAAAAGTGGAAACTGGCAAGATCGGAAAAAAAAAATGCGGTCACTGATTACAAGCGCAAGAAGGCATGCAAATGAATATGAATAATGTTGCATCAGTGAAACAATGTTTTCCGAAATGTACTATACATGTCATAAAATTAGTTATTCCAAATATCATATATACATACTGTATGTTTCTGTTTTTTCGTTAGTGTGGCTTTGACATCATGGACCAAAGGTGCATACTAATTCAGCATGAGCAGGAACACTCAATAAAACTGAATACAAAAAAAATTCAAGTGACAGAGAGATACGAAGAAGGCAGATTCACCAGCGTTTGTGTGTCAGCTTTTATCCCTCCAGAGCAGAGAATTTCCAGTTCCATTGTCTCAAAACACCATTCACATCTACGGTTATTCCCAGTTTCAGATAAAAAGTAACCGCGTCAGATCTTGGGGAGTGGGTGTTGTATCGTCATTGTGACTGAGAGAATAAAAGTGAAAAGAAACGCTAACTTTTACAAGTACTACAAATTTACAGTGGCTGTTACAGACACAAATCAAATGTATGTTTTTATTGTATAATATTAACAATAAGAGCAGCTCACTACTCAAAATGGTAAATTTGCCGGGGAGTTGGTTTCAAACTCCTGACCACTGTATTATAAGTCAGCAGATCTTACCACTTCACCAAGTAAGCTATCATATTGTACGTGCACATTTCGTGAAAGTGTTTATTTGATATTTGGCCATCAGCCTTCACACATTATACAGTTCATGTCTACATTTTGTCATTTATTACTAAAAAATTAAAAACGTTTCTGTCTTAATGATGTGTTTACACAGATTGTTTTAGACACAAAACACACATCAAATTATATACCCTTATAATTCTGGGTAGCTCACTCCCAGATAATCAATCAAGGCAGGATCTGGGAGAACTTTTTGACTGTTCTGAGGTGGTGGGGGGGAAAGTTTAGCAGGCTGCTTGCTGCTTGGGCTTATCAACACATTTAGAAGACAAAAGACGCCGATGGAGAGGTACGAAGGGTTTTTAGGTGGGCCGGATTTATAGGTTTTTTGTAGGCTCTGGTAATTCTAGTGTTAAAAAAAATTAAGAAAAAGTGGACAGGGGAATAACATAAAGGCAAAACTAGAGAAACCAAGGGCAAGACACCAGTGAGATCCTGACAAGGTGTCTGTTCCCCAACATCAGAAACTCAATTGAAAATTATTTTCCTTCAACATGAGGAAAAGCAAAAGCTTCTACTAAGATATGCCAGTTCACTGTCTTGACCAAGACAAACATGAGCAGGACTGAAGCTATGATGTTTCACAATCAGTTTCTCTAAATGGTCCACTGCATCAGAATGTCTGACTACTGTCTTCCATGGCAAGCCCTATACTCCAAGCTCAGCATGGCCATGTGTACTTAGAATGAACTCAAAGAGACCTGAGAAAATCAACTAAAGACACCTTCAAGCACTGAAAAGGTTTTATCAGGTGTGACAAAACGAGACTCCAGACATGATAAAGATTTGGGGCAGGCACCTGTATAATAGGTTCCTGGCTGCAAAAGTAAAGAATTGTAAGATCAGAGTAGTTTACAAGACTGAGTCTAAAACAGAACTGAAATCCAGAGGAGGAGAAAGGGGCTTTATAGGAAGTCTGAGGGAGGTGATGTCGTTCTCGGGGCCATGACCAGGAGTGATGTCGTCCCCGGGACCGGGACCTGTCTCTGTCTGGCAGATAATTCCACGCCAGGCTTGACCGGAGGAGGGATTGGGGTCCCTCTCCTTCCACTGTTTTAGTAAGTTCACATGATAAACCCATTTGCTTGGTTGATTATTGGGCTGTTTCACCAAATAATTGACTAGCCCTTTCCTCTCCTTAATTTATAAGGGCCTTACCAATGGCCATGCAATTTGGAGTGAGAGGTGGGAACCAATACCATGACGCAATCCCCCGAACGGAATTCTCAGAGAGTGTGCCGTGGTCATAAATGTGGGCCTGTGCTACTTGTGCTTCCTCCATATGACTTTTTAGAATTGGTTTAATTTTTCCCAAATCTATTGCGTAACTGTGCAATTTATACTAGCATGTTTGTTGAGGGAAGAGCCTGTCCTTCCCAGCCTTCCTTTAGAATATCCAAAATACCCCAAGGTTGTCGTCTGTATAACAGATCAAATGTGAGAAGCCCGCAGAGGCTTATGGGACTTCCCGATAGTCAAAGAGAACGAGGGGGAGGAGTTGATCCCAATTCCTCCCATTCTCGCTGACCTCCTTGCAAAGCATCTGCTTGAGAGTCTGATTCAACCTCTATACTAAACAGTCGGTTTGAGGATGGTACACCGCGGTCCTTAAGTGTCTTATTTTCAGTAACTTGCCAGTTTCCTTGAACGTTTCCGAGGTAAATGACGTCCCTTGGTCTGTTAGGACTTCTTTAGGGATGCCTGTTTATGCAAAGACCCCTACTAGTTCCCATGCGATAGCTTTAGATGTCGCCGAGCGCAACGGAACAGCCTCTGGGTATCAGGTCGCATAATCCACAAGGACTAATATATATTTATGTCCTCGGGCTGAGGGCTCTAGGGGTCCTATGATATCAACCCCGATTCTCTCAAATGGGACTTCAATTAGGATAAGGGGAACAAGAGGAGCATGATCCCTCCTAGGAATTTGCCGTAGTTGACACTCTGTACAGGAAATGCAAAAACGGTGAACCTCCTTGTTGATTCCCGGCAAGAAAAATCAGAGCTTAATTCACTCTAAAGTCTTTTCGGAGCCCAGATGGCCTCCAAGGAGGTGGGCATGCGCCAACTCACAGACCTGCCGCCGATAGGTTCGTGGCATCAACAGCAATTTCCAGTCCTCCCCCTCATGCCTCCCCCACGACCCAATATAATAGGTCATTTTCTATCACGAAGCGAGGTCCCTGTGGCATGGGCTGATGAGTGCGTTGGCCTTTGACTAGAACAACTGCATTCTTTGTGTGTTTCAGAGAGCCGTCGTTCCATTGCTGTCTCTTGAAAAAAGGTTGGCATTGCTTTAAATTGAAACTACAACTCAGAGAGGGGATCTGGTCTGACCTCAAGGGGCAGGGATTCCTCCTTACCTGTCAGGGCACGGTCAGATGACGTAGCCGCCCGCTTCAGGCCAGGAGTCTCCGCATCCACCTCTCGGACATTCCTTCTTGCTCTCTGCTGGCTGGCTATACGGCGTGGAAGCAGCTTGAGATGAGTCACTCTCATCTATTGCAAGGCTCAACGGCTGACCAGGAGTACTCAATAGTCTCCTGCATTTACTGTCAGACCAGTCCCGCCCTAGAATCACAGAAAGAGGGAGGTTGGGAAGGACCGCCACAGGGAATCTTTTTAGTGTCCCTCCCTGACAGATGTTACACCGGCCGGATTTATATACACGGACTTCTCTGTGTACGCACACGAGACTGATCTTTTCTTTAGTCAGCTGTCACGGTAATTGCGTGCAACGATGAAGACGTTACTGCTGGAGTCAAACAATGATGTGACTTTATAGCCATTAATGAGCACTTCTCCGGTATGTGAGGCCATCAGGGGGTTGCTAAAGGCACACAAACTATATCCCTGTGTCCACCTGCATTCTGCCTTGCTCCTGGACAGATTGCACGCCAAGTGGCCCGGGAACTTCGGAACAGGCTGTTTATGTGGGAGAGACTTATTTTGTGGGACATAATCCCTAGGGGTTCCACTAGAGGGCCGTTCCGCAATCCCAGATTTTGAGGTTGGCTTTGTTTTCTTTAGGAGCTGTATAAACTGATCCATAGAATGGAAGTCTACCCAGGCTGGGTGGGAAAAGTTCTGGGGTAAACCTTGCAGCAGCAGGAATCAGGCAACCTGCTGCACGATCTGGGCGGTGGTCAGATCAAACGGCCGTAGCCACAGACCCACCTGTTCCCAGAGAGCCATAACCTGCTCAGGGATCAAGCCCTGTGGATCGAATTCCCAGTGTCTTATTATCTTTACCTGCTGGCCCGGGCAAAGCCCATTTTTACCAGGGACCTTGCTCGCAGTGGGCAGGTCAGCTCTGTTGTCCGAGAGAGCATGATAAGCCATTTTCGTTTTCTCCCCCGAAACCAGCCCATGTCTGTGGGTCTCCTCCACACCCTCCTCTCACTAAGCCCAAGGTTGTCTTTTTGGAGCAGAGCCCGCACCAAGTCTTTCCTGACCCCCTGACGCTCTCCCCATCCAGTAACTCGGCCCTGGTACTTTCCTACCTAGTTTGCTTTTGGGTTCTGTCCCAGTTTCTTCTGGTACAGCATCCTGCCGACTACGCCACTGTGACAAAATGAGACTCCAGACATGGTAAAGGTTTGGAGCAGCCACCCATATAATATGCTCCTGGTTGCAAAAGTAAAGAATTTTAAGACCAGAGTAGTTTACAAGACTGACTCCAAAACAGAAATGAAATCCAGAGGATGGGAAAGAAGCTTTATAAGGAGTCTGGGGGAAGTGATGTAGTCCTCAGGGTGGGGACTGGAAGTGATGTCGTTCTCAGGCTCGGGGCCGGAAGTGATGTTGTCCTGGGGTCGGAAGTGATGTCATCCTCGGGGCTGGGACCAGAAGTGATGTCGTCCTTGGGCCTGGGACTGGAAGTGACATGCTCTGAGTTGAGGCACCGGCTACTGGCGGAATTTCCCAGGAAATGTCTGTAGGAGACTTAGAAAAGAGTAAGTGCGCCCCGCCGTACCCATGGCATGCGTATTAACAGTATTCTTTAAGCCCTTCAGCTGCCTCCTATTCACACGTGTGTAACACAGTATCAATAGGTTGCCTAAGCTATACAACTTGGCAGCAGTTAATAATAATAATAATAATAATAATAATAATAATAATAATAATATGTTTTACTACATTATCAAAGTGCTTAATACGGTCCACAAAAGATGGGAATGGAAGCAGATGAACAGTAGGATAACACAGATTTTCTTAAGTGTCTTCCAAAGGGAACTTTCTGTTTCCACTGTTCCAAGATCTATGGTTCGAGCATTGAACTCCTCAGCCAATACGCCTAACAGTTTAATTTTGAGGTTGTTAAAACCAATTAAATTAATCTCCCACTTACAGCAGTGATCATAAATTACAAATTCTAAAACCATATTTAGAATGGAAAAATGAATTAACTAGCCTTTTGAATCACACAATACTCATTTTGGCAATTCAACAAGGAAAGATGTCATTTGTTCCCTGCAGTTTATTCATAGCAATCTTTATCTCATCATTGGGTTCCCACTCAATAGCTTCTTATGTACTTGGAACCCTGTTATTATGAAATGCTTGCCTTACGTGTAAAATAACACGATGGAAAGGCTGCAGTGGTTTCACATACATTTGTATTTTGTGTTTAATAAACCTGTAATGTGTGTGTGTTTCTTTGGTGTTTCTACAATTGTACAGCTGCTAAAGCTGAAAAGGCTCAATAATAATAATGATAATAACAACAGTACTACTACTAATAATAATATGAATTTCCTTTAGGAATTCAACAGTACAAGTAAATATATATTTAAAGTTTTCCTTAAAATTCAAAGAACTGTATAATACACAAAAATGCTTCTTTTCTATGAAGTTACAGTTTCAGGATTCTACATCTATGTTATGTTTTGTTATGTTACTGAGGTTGCGTGTTTTACAAAACACTACAGTCTGCAAACTTCATACTATTACACTTTGCCATCTGTAAACAGTACTGTGTCTGCTTCACAGGCTGGAGTAAGATTAGAGCAGGGTTGCAGGTTGGAAACATCCATTTCATTTTAGCTAGGATGTGAGCTATTCTAAGCTATCTATAGTAACAGCTTGTGCTTTTCTATTTAAATGTACAGTATATCCTAAAGTTAAGAAGTTCAGAATAAGGCAAATAAGTACCGTATACAGCATAGCTTCCTTAGAATGGCTCTAACATATAAGATCACTAGCAGAATACCCGCGCTTCGCAGCGGAGAAGTACTGTGTTAAAGAAGTTATGAAAAAGAAAAGGAAAAATTTTAAAAATAATGTAACTTGATTGTTAATGTAATTGTTTTGTCATTGATATGAGTGTTGTTGTCATATCTATCTATATATATATATATATATATCTATATATATATATATATATATATATATATATA